>JACATO010000509.1:0-98396 GCA_018389105.1 Nautilus pompilius | reverse complement strand
AGAGAGAGAGAGAGAGAGAGATAGAGAGAGATGGAGAGAGAGAGAGAGAGAGAGTGATGATAGAGAGAGAGGAGATGATTGAGAGAGAGAGAGCGAGAGAGAGATGAGAGGAGAGAGATGAAGAGATGATAGAGAGAGAGAGAGAGAGAGAGAGAGGAGAGAGAGCGAGAGAGAGAGATGAGAGCTGATTAGAGAGAGAGATAGAGAGGTGAGAGAGAGGAGAGAGAGAGAGAGAGAGACGAGCAGAGAGAGAGAGAGAGAAGGAGAGAGAGAGAGGAGAGAGAGAGAGAGATGGTGGAGAGAGAGAGAGAGAGAGAATCATCTTCAAAGCAACGAAAGTGTATTGTACACCCTGAAGGTTATGATGCACTTGTAATATTCTGTTTCTATAAATCAATCTCGTTTTGTTAATTTACTGCTGCAAAATTCTTGGAATACAAGCGAATGATTTAACTCTGGGAACATTTGCAATTCCTATTCATTTAATAATGTGTTAAGCTTTATTACCTCCAAAGAAAAAATGGAGAGAATATTATTCTAGAAATGTCGAGCTGTTTACGACTTTCATGCTCCATGAAACGTAATTATTTTTTTCTGTTTTTCAATATTATGGTCAATTAGTAGTAAATGACCGTTTGGCTACAGGTCTTCGAGTAACAGTGACTTGTTGTGTAATTCGGTCAATGCAATTTATGAGTTCTGATGAAAATAGAAACAACATTGTTCTTTTAAAAAGTTAACATTTTTTTGTAATTAAAGTCAATTAAATGTTATCAATAAATTAAGATTTCCACAAAGAAAACATTTTGAATTTTGTATATATATATTTTTTGGATTAATAAACAAATTTAACTTTCCGTTTTCTACAGCTAAGACATTTCAGATAATGAGGCATTGAGAATTGCACTCTTGAGTTACACTAGAAAATCTCACGTGACATTGGTCTTGTAAGAACTTTTCTTGGAAATTATCCTAGTAAAAGACGCATACACACACACACTCTCTCTCTCTTTCTCTCCATTTCTCTCTGTACTGACGTCATCTCTCTCTCTCTTTCTCTCCATTTCTCTCTATACTGACGTCATCTCTCTCTCTCTCTCTTTCTCTCCATTTCTCTCTGTACTGACGTCATCTCTCTCTCTCTTTCTCTCCATTTCTCTCTATACTGACGTCATCTCTCTCTCTCTCTCTCTGTACTGACGTCATCTCTCTCTCAGATGGAGAAAGGAAGATACAACGCCAGAGAAGTACATTAAAACCAATCTAGTTCAGACGGGAATTCGAAGAGTGCCCTTATGGCGATCCAGTGCTAAACGCGACCTGTAAAAGACATTTCCTGTATAACTGGCTACTGATCATTCTCTTCGGATAATGGACTTCCGGCTGGTGATCTATTTCCTTGAACATTTTAATAAGTTCACGAACTACTAGTAAAATTGTATCTATGAAAAGGAAAACCCCAAACAAAGGAGAAAATACAATATTTCGCTGATTTAACACCAGAAGAGAGTAGCTCCGGCTCGTTCTCAAATTTGGAACTTTTAACGTCTTTTTCTTCTACATCTAATGTCGCCAATCTAGAAACAGTCAAACAAGTGACTAGTGATAAATAAGCCGCGAGCCATCATGAATTAACATATATATATAACGCAAAAACATTTTTTTAAAAAAATATTCATGTTAAATAACGATTTTTCATGTAAAAGTCATTTTTTATTGGCCGTCGAAGGCACCGTAATAGTTTTATTCAGTGATTACCATGAGAAATGCACACCGTAAACTTACATTTACATATTCATGGTAACATTAATATTTCTTAAAGTTTAATCTAACTTGTTTCAAATGATTCTATAGCTGTCTCGCTCGTAGTTGTATTTTTATCGCTGTTGTTGTTGTTGTTGTTGTGAGTCATCCGAGGCGCCTGAGGATGACCCTCAGAAGCGCTAGACTCGCATTTGGGAGGCTTGTGAGTTCCCCGAAGGAGTTGCCAAGTTGCCGATAGTACCTCTCCGACTGTAGTGCAGGACACCGTAGCCAGAGATGCTCAGCTATCGCTGTTGTTGTGATGTCCACGACCGTTTTTTTTTTTTTTTTTACTGAATTTTTGCAATCTTTCCTGTAAATACTAAGTCAGTTGTCTTAGTGAAATACTAACATTTTCCAGATATTACTTGCAGCCAGACTAACGGATCCACTTCGTGTCTTGGCAATTGGGGGCATTCCAAACCTTGTCTCCATCGATGACGCAACCGGACGATTCCCGCCCGTGTTTCCAGAAAGGATTTCAAACCTTTCCTAATGTAATGTGCTGCTAAGCCGAAAACTCTGCGAGTGGTTGACGGAACCGCCTGTTGGGCGACAGGGCGTTTTAGTGATTCAGAGACGACGGGAACCAACAACCACGCGCTGTATCTTTTCCTCGGCCTTCGTCTCAAAAAGCAGCGAGCAGATTTTGCGCTGATGTGAAGAGAAGAGAATTCCAATGAAAAACGACGTATTTAAGTAAACAGATATTGCTGGGAAGGTCGCGAAAGAGTGCCGACATTTAGCACAAGTGTAATACTTGTTCGCGATGTACGAGAGCAATTTTGGTTGTTGAAGGAATGAAAATGGTTTCCGAAAGAATAAAATTCCCGCTGCTGCGGTAGAATTAATGACGGGAGGCTGAGCTTGCACGCAAAAGAATAAATCCGTTGGATGTCTGAAGGGAAAGGGGTTAAATACGTGTCTGTAGACAAAAGGAACGAGATGTGTTTTTCTCATATTATTTTTCATTATAAGACAAGTTAAAAATTGTCTTTAAAATTTTTTTCCTTTCTCTCTTTCTTTCGCGGCCTGGAGGTAACTAGAGCAAGAACCGTGGAGTTTCATAACTTCCTCCTCTTACAATCTGCGTATTTTGACGTTTTTAGTTTCATCTCAGAATTCAAATTCACACGCGCACCTGTGCACAGTAACGTTATTTCTTTTTTTTTAAAAAAAAAATTAAAAGATCCCTAAAATCGTCTCGCCTTAGATAATTATAATATCCAAAATTGTCCTTGTAGCAAACTAGAATAACTGCTAAGAAATTAATGCGTCATCTGACATTCCCTTTAAGCAATAAGGAAAACGAATTCTATAATTTAAAAGAAAAAGATCGATAATAAAATAACAAAACTTATAATAAGTTAACTTAAAAATAATTATTCTAAGGCTATCACTAAAGCGTAGCTATAAACTAAAAATCACTAACCTTAAATAAATTCTAAGATTAATTTATCTTTTAATCCTCACCGTAACTCTAACATTAGTATGATGTATGGCATAATTACAGAAACCAATGCCAAGCCTAAATAAACACTTCGGTTTGACCCTGACTCTAACACAAGCATTCCAATCTTAACAGAACTTTAGACTCTGTTTAAATCTTAACCTAAGCTACGTTAATTTTAATTATCAGACTAAACTAATCATAACTCTAATCAAACTATGAACTTACTCTTTACTTTCACTCAAACCTAAACTTAAACTATCTCTATACCACTAACCTAACTCTAACCTACCATAACTTAAAACCTAACACAAAATCTAACTATCTCAAAGTTACCGTAACCCTAATTCAAGCACTTGTATTAACTCCTCTAATACCATGACAGAACGCTGTACCAATACAACTAGTTTAATATAATCTAATTTGTATTTATAAAAGCCAAATCTTGACTCTTTAAACCTATCACTTAAGTCTAAACATAGCTCACATCTGAACCCATAACTTAAATCTAACCCAAACGTCTATTCCAACTCAAATTCAAACATTTTTCTTACCCTAACACGAATACTCTAACCTTAATTCTTAGCAGATGCCTTATCGTAATTATGATTCTAATCCAATAAACTCTGATTTTAATTTTCCAACTCAAAATTTAACTCTCGCCGAATCGTCATTTACGCCACAACTCAAACTTGATCTAACCCCAAAGTCTATCCCAATCATGATTCTAACGTTAGACACATCATTAAGTCTTTCTAATCTTTGCCATTACCTTTATTCTAAAATGTATCAAAAGCTAACTTAAATATGAACATTTTGATATCATAATAATATTCCTTAACTCTTGACCTGACCAAACCTTAATCTAATTACAAATTTTAAAAACCATAACTACAGCCAAAACCTTAAATCAAACCATACTCTATAGTTCATTTTAATTGTTGCTTTGAAACAAATACGTATTTAATCTTAATCATAACACTAAACAAAAGATACATTATAAACATTTTATAAGAGAAATACCATTTAAAATTTATTTTGCATTTTTCTATTCATTCATTATCTATAGGCGTTAAGCTTGATATCTTTTGGTAGGATGCATTTTATTTGTAAAACGTGCAACTGCTGATGTTATGCCATCTTTAAATGTACTGCATCAATGAAGATGTTCTACCTTTGTTGCTACAGGCGTCAGTGAAGATCCTGCGTCAGCTTTTATAACTTTAAAGTCTGGCAGATAATAGTAATAAAATACCAAAGATGTGCCTCGTCGTTTCTTCCGGAAGTTCGTTGTGGTTCTGTCCGACCAGATCGGAAGTGGTCCTGCTGTCCTACTGACGCCCGTTACTTCCAAAAAAAAAGAGAGTAAGGGTGTGTTGCCTCCCTTGAAAGCGGCGGGGATGGGAAAGAGAGTAAGGGTGTTGCCTCCCTTGAAAGCGGCGGGGATGGGAAAGAGAGTAATGATACTGTGTAAAAACTTTTTTTTAAAGGAAGATCTCTGGTAACTCGCTTTAATTCTTTCTCTCACCAGAATTCTACCTTATACTTTTAGCCTTTGTTATAATAATTCGTTGCCAACACAGTTGAGGCGGAAATGAGATCACGTCACGTCATCCAAATGAAACCCGACGCTAAAAACATAAAGGCTTTATGCCTGACTCTCCATTGTACTAGTGAAGCTTCTTAAATTCGATTTGCTAGGCTTCCACTCTTCTAATTATCGCAATTTAACTTTTAAATTATTATTTTATTTAATTTACGACCAAATTCTTTTTTCTTATCGCAAACCCAATTTACGTTCGTCGTAATGTTCAGGTTTATGATGAAAATCTAGTGTGTTGTTATCATCAAATTCAGATTGTATTTATTAACCTCGTCCCAACTTGGCTAATTTCCATTTTTTTTTTTTTTTTTTTAAAATCTTTGTAAATCTACGATTCCACTTCCTTAAAGGTTAATATTAACACTGCTCTGCTTTCTCTAAAGTTTCTTGTCAAAAATAGATCGATTTCATTTACGACTGTCGTAATGCTGCCAACAATTTTTCTTCCGAAGCCATTGAGGAAATTCGCCAACCCCCGGACTTAGCGGAGTTTCTTCTGCCCAGCCGACAAAGAGCAAGAATCAATTGGCACTAAACTATTGTAGGCAGAAAAGTGTTGCCATGACTTTGCGTCAGTCGACGATAATAACGCTTCGCTTCCTCCAGACCTCCAAAAGGATACCGATGAAACATATTATTTCGCCATTGAAAACGAGAGGAAAGCACTATCTCGGGCCGAATGGGGCTATTTTGCACGATTTAGACCGAGTATATCGTTTCAACCAACATTCATATTGACTTACCGATAACAGGATCTGAATACCAATGGATTTTATCTAAAGTGGCAGCTACAGTGCACACGTGTAATATTTACTTCGATAGGTTAGATTACTCTATTTATTAATAACGGGATTAAGCTCTTTTTAAAAAAAATTATATCCTAGTGTGTAGACGACGAGGAATACTTCTCTCTAAGATGGTGTTATTATTCTAAAAGAACGGAATCCTATGCATTTCTTAACTTTTTTTCAGATCTCATCTTTTGACTTCGGAACCTTTTCACCGTCTCTTCCTATCAAGACGATGCATGCTGATCCATTAAGGTTCATACTGATTCGACCAACGGAGTTCGGTATTAGATACACAACTATCAAAATCAATCCGATACAGATATACTCAGGTGGAATCGTACAGTAGATGAGTCGTAACTGGCTTCTGCGTGATTAACCTGCGTCACGGTGCCCCGCCACAACTTATTGGACCACGCCTCAATAGCACTAAAAACTTCAACCCGGGACTTAATACAACAGTTACTCGAACGAGTTTTTGAGAAGACTCTCAATTTAAAAAAAAAAAAAACGTTCCGTCACTTTGTTCCCACCTGTCCTTTATTACAAGAATGTTTTTCGGGAAAGCAACCCCCCCCCTTAACGTTGCTAACCGACAGCTTTACGGATATAATAACTACAAGGGAGATGGAAATAATGAAATTGCTGTTTTTGAAAGTAACCGATTTCAATCGGTTAATGAACTGTCTAACTGCTCACCAGATGGCAGCTGGTGATTAGCAAAATTGCGGCTGGCTCACGTCCAGAAACATTACTGAACGTAGTAGTTGATTCGATATTATTTTCTCCCCACTCCAGAAATATACACCCATTTTTTTTTTGTTTTTTTCCCCTCTCGTTATTTTTTTTTTTTTTGGTTCGCTTCTATTCTTATTCTTTTCTCGTCCTTTAACTCTGCTGTCGCTATCGTTGTTCCCTGTTTTCCGTTTTCGGATCTGATCTCGTTGCCGCTGTCGTGTCAGTTGGAGTACTTGTCTAAAAGGAATTCGGTGTCACCTAAGGAAATGATTAGTTAACCGCGTGACCTGGCATCGCGTGGATGGTCCGCCTAAAAAAAGCGAAATCGCGTCCTCTTTCTTCTTTGTGGAACATTTCTGCGAGAGAACGTGCGGAAAAGAACTGACAGCGCTAGGGATATCTGCCTCAGATAAGCTAAGTACTACGCATATGTACTGTACTCTTCAAATCTCAATGTATGAGTGGAAGCATGCAGTGAAAGACTTAGAATCTCTACATATTAACTATTATTGATCATCATCAAATTAAAGCATTCAGATTCTTGTGTAACTCGTTTAATCTAAAGTAATTTCTTAGCATTTGCTAGATCTTTTTATTATCATCTCTTTTAGCCTCTTTTATTGTAGCAGTAATAGTCCAACACCCACAGGTTGCTATGGAGATCTTAAACTGCATACATTTTCACTTAAATGTTGTCGACCTCGTGGTGGTACCTTTTCTTCTTCTTAATCTTCTTTATTGTAACGATTAAAGACAGCGGTTCTATGTTTAAAAAATGTAAAACATGTGTAATTATAAAAGTTTTGCTATTTTCATTAGCAGTAAATTATTTCTCTTCAAAATAAAATCTTCACCTCATGACAGTTGCATTTAATCTGTAATGGCGAACGTGAATAATTATCACTTGTCCATCTAAATGTTTCCGGACCAAATTTGTGCACATTCATCAATGGCACGAGTTTACGTTAGTTCTTTAAGAGATTTTAAAACTAATTAATAAAATAAAACATTAGCCAATTATATATATTTTAAAATTTTCTTGTGTATGCAAGACAAAATGAAATATAATCCTTTACAGCACAATTTGTCTTTCAAGAAAACCAATTTAAGACTAAAGATTCCGACTTGGCGACTGAAGTTACGTTTCGGGTTTGATGTCAGATTTTAGGGCAAGAACTCCTCCGAATTTAGGTAATGTTAAATTTTAGAGAGAGAGAGAGATGACGTCAGTGCAGAGAGAGATGGAGAGAGAGAGAGATGACGTCAGTGCAGAGAGAGATGGAGAGAGAGAGATGGAGAGAGATGGAGAGATGACGTCAGTGCAGAGAGAGATGGAGAGAGATGGAGAGAGGAGAGATGGCGTCATTACAGAGAGGTCACTGTGAAAACAAGCCAAACGCAAGTTGCAGCTATTAGCCATAATTTACTTTCGCGCTGGGCCGTCTGCCAGAAGAACCGGACGTGATGCCACTGGTCATACGTTTTGTTTTCGTTCGGTTGCGATTTTTTTTTCAAAAAAAAATAAAGAAAAGGGAAAACTGACAGAAAAGATGTCAGCCAGGAAAGGCCACACAGTCGGCCAACTTCATTCGCTGAAGACATCTTGGTAAATTGATATTCGTGTGTGGGAGCCGAAGCTGGAAGCGAAATTAAGCAAGAGAAAGCCAGGTGCCGGGAGGGCGTCGAGTGACGTCTATCTGATTAAAGAAAGGGAAAAGAACATAAACAGATCTCTATCCTCGGATTCAATCCGCTCAATGCAAAAGTTTGAAGAAAATCCAATCTTCCTTTTTTTCCCCCAAACCCTCAGCGGTAGATGATACGCTCGTTTTGGGCGGGTGAGCTTAACTACTGTGCCATAATCTATTTGATTTCGTACCACATTATGAACTCCACATCCAGCGCCGCCAATAGGCAAGTTCCCTGTACAATTTGCACTAATCGTGATTATAAACTCCTGACGCCGAGCCTCGGTTTCAGTGTGAGGCGAGGAAGAGTGCTTGATGTCGAACGACTCACGAGGAATAACGTTCTCATTTCAGCTATTGACAATTTCTAAAAAAAAAAAAAGGAGTAAAGCAACTAAATTTACATATTTCGTAAACCATAACAACTAGACCGTGATACGCATCAATACTTATTGGTTTTCGAACACGTGACTATTGCGCCGCGATGATTAATCTTTGCTTACTGACTTCTTTTTGTTGTTGTTGTTGTTGTTGCTCACCTGTACGAATATTAAATACTTTAAATAATGAACTAAATCCTTTACGATAATCGTAATAAAACAACTGACATTTTAATAAGTATTCTTCTATTCATGTTTTAATTAACGACGATCATTATAACATGGCTATACGTTTAATGAGTGGAACTATCTCTGACATATTGTTATTACACCTTTATTTATATGTTGATCTGATGAGTAAATATTTATTTGTCTTCTCTTAAATGAACTTTAAAAGGTTTAAAATGTATAAGTATATGATTGTGAACAGAACTTACTTGTGGAACAATAATAAGTTGAATTCTGGCGGTACCGTAAGCAAACAGCGAACCGAAGTAACTTTCCCTAACCCCGTTTCTCTTCATATTATCGGGTAAACAAAGGAAGTAAACATTTTCACAGATGGCATAAGCCGAGAAGCAAACTCGGACAGTCAACTAAGGAAATCGACCCGGCTATAATAGGGTTCCTTCCCTGACAGCCTTGTCATATCTTATATGCTACTACATGCCAGAACAATATTAATGAGCATATATGTAAACATTATGTGTTTACAGAAAGTAGGGGATCAGTTTTGACATTTTCAATCATTTGTAGTAACAAAGCAAGCCAGCAAACCTATGTTATTGGGATTTTTCGCTGCCGCCATCATCAAAGTTTAATTGGGAAAGCGTGCGCTTAGAGTACACAAATGATGAATTGCAGTTTTCCGAATTAACTCTCTACCTTCTGAAAGTAATACATTAACAATAACTTCTGTTTTTCATGGTTGTTTTATAATTAAACCAGCTGGATTACTTGACGTATGCTTGTCTGCCTGCATCTTGCAGCTAGAGTACGTAAGTCAGCGAAAGTTTACCAGGTAACTGTTAGTGTTGCATTCGTCACTGGCCCTTTATGATTTATCCTTGTCAGTGTCTGGTCATAATGACTTCTGTTGATTTGTTGATTGATTTTTTTCACCGACCATGGCTGTTGCTTTGCGTTGGTTGTCTTTGTCGCTGACATTTATTGGCGGTATGGCCACTGAATCGTTTCCACAACTTGCTTAGTTCTAATGCATTTCCGTTATCTTTTTCATTCCAAATGTCACTCCAGACATTTTAGTCTTTATATCGGATTATTATGGTCTTTTCTGAATATATGCTGTTCAGACACTACAATTGCGTTAGTCTTTTTTGTTTTGTATGAACAGTTTTTCTGTGTCCGCCATTCTCTCCGATCAGGCTTTCAATGACAAAGAGCACCATTATAACTCTTCCCTGGTTTGTGACGTCATTTATAGAAACCAAATCTCTACAGAAAAACTCAAAAATGTCATCCGCGCGGACAGCGACTTCACATTTCGGGTTGAATTAGGTTTAAGTAACAGTAAGAAATATCTTATTCTCTATCATTGTTTTAAATATTTTCCAGTCGCAGACGGACAATTCCGAAAAGCACGAAGGTAACATATTTTCTTCCTTTCTATTCCAGCCGTGATCTTGTGTCTGGGTGCTAGGGATATCTCCCGAACCCTTTTACAGTCGGCAAATACATCCCTAGTCAACGGCCAACACGCCATTTTTGTCCTTAATACCTCACCTTACTTGGCCGTCCTGGAATTTACCAAACAGCTGGTGTACCTGTCGAGCGGATCGCCAACTGACACGAAGTCGTTGGAAAACGCATACCAATACATGTTTATCGTGTCGCCGAACTTTCCCCGGAAACTGCAGTCCGGACCGGGGCTGAATAGCACCGCAGGGAATTCGTCTCGGATATTTACTGGGCACGGCGCCATGCTCAATGACAGCATCAGATTGCTGGCTCATGTTCTCAACGCAACGACCGGCTCGTGTCCCACTCAAGAGGAGTTTGTGTCGTCAATCAAAGGGAAAGCGATTCGGGGTTTGAATGGATGGTTGGTGATGGACGAGGAAGCCAGGGTAATGTACGACTTCAATTTGTTCCATGGCCGCGTTAGGAACTTCTCCTTCCAGCTGAGCCACGCACTGAGGGTTGCGTCACAAAACCGGTGGAGTCTAGAAAAAGTTAACGCTGTGATTTGGCCCAGTGGCGCTATGATCGCTCCTGATGCATGCTTCAAAACGACATCTGAGTGCCTGCGAGGTGGTAAGTTCAGGGCCGTTTACCTGTCCTTCACAATGGGTAGATCACTTAATTAAAAACCATCCGTATCTAACCTAGTTATCATGGTATCTGTTAAGTATAATGCAACGGGGCTGTTTGCTAAACTGTACACCACAAAAAACCCTATTCCACTATTTGTGCACTACAGTAAGAAATAACAAAACAGACGGGACCCAAAATGACTTGGTTTAATATGGACGTTCCTGATTCTTTCTTGAATACCAAGTCCAAATTAGCCATATTAGGCAAATGATGCAGTACTTCCGTTAATGTCACTCGACACTGCCGACAGAGCGGTGTACATGCAAAAGAATTTATCACCTTCCACCTACCTGAGTTGTTATGTAGCTGGCAGATTTACAACGCCAGTGTAGGGGGTTCTAAAATCAAAAAAAAAAAAATCATTGCATTATATTTCTCTGTCCAATTTCATTCCTGCCAATTTGATTGTTCTATATGAGAGAGAGAGAGAGAGAGATTATTAATTTCTTGACAGAAATTACTGTTCCTCGGCTATACAGTACTCACCAAGAAAGATCGATTAGTTTCGCCGGCCGACCGAAAAATTTCAATGCACTCCACGTAAGCTTACCGTGAGTTGGGGAAAAGTTTACTTACTTTGTTGTTTTTGTTGTGTTTTAATGGGTTTCCACTCAACTGTTTCACACACAGTAAAGAGAAGAAGAAGAAAAAAATTTTTTTGTGTGTGTTTAATATTTCTTTCTTCTTAGTTTAGAGCCATTAATTCACGGAGACTTTCCACGTGAAAGAAAATCAAAGAGAACAACGAGCAGAAATCGTTGCCTTTCAGCGGGCTGAAGAGAGGTATCTCGAAGAACTCGGATTAACAGCTGAATTCTCTCGTATATTCGGAGGGTTTCCGCTGTCGCGATAATCGTCCTGTTGCCTCGAGCCTATTTCAAATGCACACAGATGCAAATTAAGCGGATGTGACACGATGGAGCAAATATCCATAAAGTGAAGCAAGATCGCCGGACGCCATCTATACACATGTTTAAATGGCGTTCATAATATGGTTTTTCCAGAGGTTTCTAGATGATCACTGAAGAGGATGGGGTTAGAGCTGGACGTCAGCTCTCCACAGAAGTCGGTAACTGAATCTAAAGCAAACTAACGATGATGCTTCTTTCTAAATAAGTTGAGGGGGAGAGACAAGTGATTTAGAGCGTATAAACTTGTGATATTCTTTCGAGACTCATTTCGGTTTTCAGCGAAAATGGTTTTACTTATTTATTGAATATCTTTTTGGCTCTTTATAAGGAATACAAGTTGGGAGCGGCTAGCAGCCCCAGTCGTCCATAACTAACCCGAGGTAGCGTATCGACGCAGCCACCACATCCATTCCCAATTTAGACGGTTGCACTGGTGGAAGGAGGAAAAAAGACAAGTTTTTTTTTTAATATATTGTCAGTCTCTACAAATCCATTCTTGTCAATAAATGTCGGTATAGTTCATAATGACATTTTCAAGATGATAAAGGGAAGAGTAAGATAAATAACGAGAGCACGGAAGTAATAAAGGGTGTCTAGCATCAGACGTAAGAGATTGACTGCATCAGTGCCTCTTGTGGACATTGTGTGAAGTTGTTTTAAAAGTGAAACTTCGGTTAGCGGCGTTGTTTCTCCGGAGTTTCCAATCAGATCGAAAGGATGGAACTGGGGGAAAACCTTTTGCTAATAGCCCCATTAAAACTGCAAACAACCAGGTTTATCTATATAATTAACTGAGACGTAACTAGGTGCTTGTCGATTGTCGGACGTGCACGTGTGCTGCTAGTCCAAACATTAACGTCATATTGGATTACTGTGTATCGTGAGTGGGAAGATAGCTAACGTGATGTACCATTTGTGTTGAACGGATCTTTGATAGATTAGCGGACATCGTGTGTCAGAGAAATCCACTGCACTTACCAAGATAGTGAATGTCATAAAAAGAAAAGAGTTTTGCCCGGTGATTAATGGCGATAATTAGTTTCGATCTACCAGAAAGGTATGAAAATCAGTCAATGCCACATTACGCTTAGCTTTTGAAAAATATTCCTCCATCTTCACCTTTCTTTACCACCCCACACATGAAGACCATTCATAGGAAAAGAGCAACGGTTTCTATTTTGCCCCCGTCGGCAATATACATTCCGATGGAAGTGGTAAACTTTCTCCCAAAGAGCGGCTGGTTTTGACAACATCGAGTCTTCAGCAACGAACAGAGCGAATCACGTGGGAAACTCCGTTCTCTCCCCTTTCTTTTTGTCAGTGGTATAGATGTCAAACTCTCGTTTCGGCTCTGAGTCCTTCAAACGCCACCAACCCATGATTTATCACACCTTCCTCGTCCGACAGTATGATATCTGCGCAAAATCGCTGAGGAAACAAAATGGTCATCCCCGTCGACAGCCGCCGTGAAATCCGACCATGAACTGTTTTAGTTTACCCCAGTAGCTGGATATCAGTCAGAAGCCATAGTGGTTATGCGAAAAATCCGCCGAGTTAAGATAGATATTTACCAACCTGACTTTTAGGTTAAATTATCATAACAGCCTTTAATTGTTAAAGAATATTTTCCCCCCAAAACTGATTCCTTCCAGCGTCTTAGTCAATTGGTGATTATGGTTCCTAATATTAGCAACATTAAATGTTTTGTTTTTGTTTTTATGTCGGTCATTAGAGATTAAATAGAAGTGAGTGAGATGGTACCTAGTGACACGCTAAACTAGCATTGTTAAATATTTTGATAAAACTGCTATTTGCTCCTGTCTCACTAGAAGCGAAATTATCACCATCATTCATCATCATCTTCTTCAATATATTTTTGGATAAAAACCCACTAAATTCGTAATATTTGTAAATTAACGGCTGGGCTTGGTAAAAAAATTACTTTGTCGCAATTCTCCAAACGATACTGTGAGCTTAAGATTACTTTAAATATATATATATTCTTCCAGCGCGTTCAACTGTTAAAGGAAGACAACTCTTGTGGGGAAACTGGCAATCAGACTAAAACAACCATCAAGGTAAAACTGACTACTCCGTTTAAGAAAAAGGTGGGGAGAGAAAAAACAGTTCGCTGCTGATGAATTTAGCAAAAAAAAAAAAAAAATACATCGAGAAGTATAAAACGTCGTTAATGTGACTTATGGAAGTTGCGCATGAATTCGACTCGGCTACACGGTACACGAAGCACGACATCATATGCAAGACTGTGAGAATTTTTTGACACCCTACCACCAGTCATTCGGAGTTATAACGCTGGGATGTTGGAGATGTCGGTGCGCTAGCGTCATGCCATAGAGATGACGTCACAGAAACGAGACACGAACGAATTCTGTTTTGTTTCAATCAGCGTTCATCCTCAGATTTCGAGCTGAAACCTATGGCATAACAACTCTCCCCCCCACACACACTGGTGCTTGGAAAAGGGGTCTAATTTAAAACAAGTTTGCTTCATACACCAATCGACAAAAACGAAACTGTAATTTTCTTCTTCTTCAAACGATAATTCACGTCGTCCTTTTTTTTTTTGCCCCGGCAAGTGATCCGAGTTCTGTGTAGTTGGCAGGTGCTCTTTGACCGCTGCCGGTACAGCATATGGGGTGAGGGAGGAACCACTTCTCATCATTAGAATCTGAGCGAACGAAAATCTCCATATTTTGTTAGATTACATCTATATATTTTTTTCTTTTTTCTTCTTTTTTTTTGTCTTTCTTCTCTTTTTCAGATTTTAATTTTTTGCATATAATCTTTATACTGCTAACCACCGTGGTTTTTACTGGAGTAGCCGTCGGATGCGGAATTTTGGGAAGGTACGTTCTTTCTTTGGCGTCTCCGAATTTATCTGTATCTTTCTTTCCTCCTCCTCGGCGTTGAAAAGAGCGCCGTGCAGTGGTGGTGACGTCATCACGGGGACCAGGATGTGACGTCAGATCGATCTCGCCCGAGGAGAGGTCAGAAAATCGATGATAAATAGTTTCGCATTTAAAATATTCGCTCGCCATAACTCGCTCCCTTTTTTCTTTTCTTTTTTTTTTTTTTGTAATGCATTTGAATAGTTGACCAATATTCTTCTTCGATATTTCAGTACTGCGTTCGTCAGATGATCCCGCGGAGAGCCAATCTCTCCACACCAACCCTAACCCACCCACGCGATGAAGCCATGATTTCATCTCGGTGCTAGCAGTGAGCCCCCCGGGGGGGGGGGTGGTGGTGGGGGCTCCCATCTTCGATTCTCCTCATCCTCCTCCGTCGACCGTGAAATTCGATGCGGTTGCGCCCTCTGTAGCTTTCCTCGCCTAACACTACAATCTCAAACGTTCTCTTTCATTGAGGACATAAATTTCCGACAGGGCTCAGGGAATTAGTCTTTGGCATGGTATTTACGCAATCACATATTCACACCCCACCCTCCCACGTTTTAATTAACTTTGGGAATTTTCCGTAGTGAGACCTGATCGAAGACTCGACACGCAGAGCGAAGTCAGTAACCAACAAAGCAAAATTTTCACCTTTTTTATTGTTACCATGTTTAAGATAAAACTTACAGAAAGACAACCTTTCTGCCCTTGGCGACGGCCAAGGATATAGATGACAAGAGATGAATTCTTCAGATTGAAGTATTTTTGCGTGCTCAGACGTTCATTGGAGAGATAAAAGATTTTCACCAAGCACTACCAGATGCAAACAAAAGATCTGGGAGAAGGCGGAATGGGAAATTATAGAACAACGCAGAGGATAATACATTTTTAATATTTACTGTTGTGGTGTGAATAAGACACCTTTATGTTTCCTTCCCGTTTATAATACAAATTGGCAGAAAGACTGGTCAGATAAGGAACAATTAAAACCAGCTAATCAAAAAGCAGTCTTCTCTCTCCTAAATTCTTGCTGGCGATTTGACAGTTTTCCCTTAACTTAACATCGGTCTGTTATCATCAAAAGCCTAAAGTTTATTGTCCACTCCGATATCGTGGTTAATTCTTCGCATAAACCGTCTCATTACGCGGTCGGCTGGGGTCTCACGAGCGCTGCCGACTTTGATATCGCCCTTTAAGACGTTTTCTTCCACCGAATTTAGACTTTAAAGCGGAAACTTCTCCTGCGCATTCCTCCGGACATTCTCTTGGAGATATTAAAGAGAGAAAGAAGGTCCTTTCAGATCTATCCAGACGTCGAAACTACGGCTTCCTGAACAAGTCTCGCAGCCCGCTCGCCTTTCAAAGTAACGTCACGTGATTGTGGAGATTGAAGACGGATTACAAGGACATTTCTTTCAGTGAAATACAATAATCTCAATTTAGCGTAAAATCCATTAAAGGGAAAAAGTAATCTTTTTTTTTTTTTTCGCTTTAGTTAAAGTCTTCGCCGTATTTATTTATAACCGTTTCCATTCAGTCCATTTGTACTAATAGTTCAGCGCTGGAGTCCGACAAAACGACACTGGGATGCTAAGAGGAGACATTTTGATGGTTTTAGGTGTCCTCCATGTTTTTTTTGTCTTTTCTTATGGCGGTTTCCTGACACGATAAACGTGTATGGCGTCGTGACTCCTTTGGCAAACTCGCGCACATTAAAGCCACAGTGGCTCAGTAAGAATAATTTGGAGAGCTTTGCCATTACAGGGTTGGTTTGGTGCAGAAAGACGATGAATAAATGAAAGAGTTAAGTTCCGCCCTCTGATATCCGGTCGGTTGAGCTACCTTCTGCGTCACGAAGAGCATCGATCCTTCCTGGTATTGAATTAATCAGATGTTGAACCACGGGCCCTGGATAAGGTTTCCTTATGACCTCGTGGAAGATGCCTTAAATTCTATCGTGTTAGATGGACATGGACGGGCTGCTATCAGATGACTATTCAGATGATGCCATAGATGTACGATCGATTCAAATCAGTGTTTTAAAATATCCAAGGACAAAATTAAACCCTTTGATTCCTTTTCCAGACTAGGTTTATGTGAGTTGAAGATTGGTGCTTGGACATCAGATCTCGGTATGCTTTGGCGATCTCCTTTAACAAACGTTAATTCTGTCTTTCCATCACGCCAGATTGAAGCCCATACCGTAGCCATCGATTCTGATCGACCCGTGGCGCCGCCTCAGGCAAACGAAGAAATATCGGAGGATCCGCCTACTTTCGTCATCATCTACTAACCCAGACTTCTGATGTCTTCATAATGTCATCTGAAATATATAAATTTTGGCCAAATATATTAATATTATTAGGGTAGCCAAGTTAGCGTAACAGGACGCTCCAATTATCGTATTTTAAGTTTCATTCTTAAGGGCGACCAGTGGTCCAAAGGCTGGCCTGCTGAACTATCTATACTGTGGGTCCAAGATCGATTCCCGGTCGTATTTGGATCGGTTTGACGTATACCTCTCTTCTGTGTCCCCTTCTTCACTAGTCAGGAAATAATCGTGTTGTCGATCTTGCTGACGATTCTGCAGACATGAAGGTTTAGCAGGAATTCTGATTATTATTATTATTATTATTATTATTATTATTATATTATTATTATTATTATTATTATTATTATTATTATATTTCTTTCTCTTGGTTGCAAAGAGTATAAACGTTCGGTGTCGCTGCTTCCATTAGCAGTACAGAGCATAACTTTAAAATCTGATTCAGATGTTTTTCATCTTTTTTTTCCCCCCTACAGAAGATTTTTTTCGAAGAAAGAAATGGAAAGAGGGCCGAACAAAATCTTGCTGGCGCTGGACGACCTGGTGTTTGTCCATCGGAAAAATCTTAGCAAAAGCTCCAAGGTACCAACCGTCTTTACTGGATCGGAAACACTGGTTGAGAAGTCTTTTACGTCATCTTCACTAACTGACGCTAAGTAACCGAAATACTGTATTTACGTGCCATTTACTGTTATATCCAATATCATCTAAATGTCGAGTAAAGATGGTTTAGATTTCTTTATCCATACCGTGTAAACGACTTTTCGGTTAGTGTCATCAGTAGATACGTAATATACGACGTATACACTACCCTTCATAAGTTTGTTATTTCTATTAATGCAAATATGCTAATGTTAAGTCGTCAATAGCATTAGGGTTAGTACAATATTGGGTTTTTCCCTAAAGTGTATTAATCGGGGGTTACATAAGAATTCATTTTGTTAATATACAATAGTTTACATTTTACTAACTGGGGTGAGCTCCTTTAACTGCAATGGCAGCTTGGAAATAAGGGGAAACACTTTCATCTGTTTTGTGTAGGTATACCAACTGAAACAGGGTCCCACGATTCTTTTCGAACTACTAAGTCAGCTTCCTCGTTTTCCTACATCTTTTTTTCTTTTTAGACGGATAACCCAATAAGGTTTCTTCCTTGTTCACATTATACATCTTTTTTTCTTTTTAGACGGATAACCCAATAAGGTTTCTTCCTTGTTCACATTATACACTCCCAAGGGAGCTCACACCAGTTTGTTATAAATGAACCACTGGCGCATTTTCCTATAACCTCGACGAAGGCTGCAGTTCAGATAAAATCACATACTACGTGCAACCTAACACTAACAGTGATGGTGTCTGGTTTGTGCGCAGCAAGAGAGTTCAGCAGATTTGTATTAGGTTAAGAAATAGTGGTAACATTCGACGTGACTAATTTACATTGGTGTATGACTGCGCGCGGACGCTGGCTTGTGGGAGGAGAGAGAGAGAGAGAGAGAGAGAGAGAGAGAGAGAGAGAGAGAGAGAGGAGAGAGAGGAGAGAGAGGAGAGAGAGAGAGAGAGAGAGAGAGAGAGAAGATGTGTTATACGTCTGGACAGTCTTGTAAGAATCGACCAGTGGTTTATCATGGTAAGTATTCTTTAGGTGAACCGGATATTAAAAGGACGTAACGTAAAACATACAAATTGCCACTTAATACGCGTCTCCTGCAGACGACACTTCATTATTACCTGAATTTATATTCAGCCCGGTAGGGTCATTTTCGCCAAGCTGAAATAAAACACATCGTTGGCTCTTCAGATCAAACATTTCGTCTGCACATCTCCTCTCTTTCGTAAAATTGCTTTCGGAATTTATATCTCGTGGAACTAGATTCAATCAACCTAAACCCGGAATTAGGTTCAAGAAGGTCACCTGACACGGTTTTTACCGTTTTCGCACAGTTAAGGTGTTGTACGACTTATGTGTAATTATTTAGTCTTAAGAGACCAGACGATTAGAGCAGTTTCCTGGCCGTCGCAGTAATTTGCCATCAGATCAGAAAAATTTCTTCGGATGAAATGGTCTGTTTCCCGTTTGGAAAGTTCTTTCTTTTAGCTGAAAAGCCAACGGCGGTCCGGTGCGCGTTATAAAAACAGAACTGTCTCCGTATAAAAAGAAAAAAAAAAAGAACGTGTGGTATGCAAAAGAGAAAATACTGTTAAAGTGCGCGTTATATACGGGAAGCAACTCCACACGCTATACACGGAACTAAATTCTACGCATTTATGCATCACGCACAATACACGGTTTCTAAAAAAACAACAAAAAACACCTTATGTATTGGATAAGACGCATCTTGCTAAAATTCTGCGTCTCCTTTTTTATTTCTTTTTTTTTAAATATTAAATAAACAAAATTAATGCACCAATTTTTTTTTTTTAAATTATTTGAATTGTTTTCTGATTATATTTTGGAGATTTCTCAATCACTGATGGAGGGAATCGTGCTGAGAATTTGAGAAACGTCAACGCACCTGCAGATCGTGACGTCTGTCGGTTAGCTGCACCTCAGTAGCTCCTCGCTGCTGCCGGACGACACATTACGCCACCTGTCAACGAGAATCTGCTACGAGGCCAACTGCATCGGGCGGGAAGGGTCGAATAAAAGAAACGGGTCTCGGTTAATGAAAATCGGGAATGGGGAAAGAAAAGAAACAGAAAGATTCAACTCACATTCTATTCCAAGGGGAAACAACTCCAATACCATAAAAGCGGGAGTGACGACTTCGCAGTGAATAATATACCCCCCTCCTCCCCTTTACAAGGAACTCTGGGAATGTCGTTATCGCTAGTATCTGAAAGTTGTTTGTTTGTTTTATTCTTTTCTTTTTTTAAAACAGATGTTACAAAAGAGCGCTTTGTTCGAAAAACCTGACTTGCTTCGGGCGTCTGAACCATCTCACTCCATGTCGACGCTGAACGAGATCACGGACTTCTCGGAGACAGCCCGATACAATGTAAGTAGAGAGAACACGTGCATACTAGTCACGTGGTGCACGAAATGTTTCTGTCGTTAAGAAAAAACGAACTGTTATACACTTTAAACATTTCTGTAACCTTACGTGTACATGTAACGAAAAAAAACCCTTAAATTCTCGTTCCCTTGCAGTTGAATTAATTCATGTGGCTCAGACTATTACCATTTCGCCCCCCTTTTTTGAAAACTACTTACTTAACCGCTTTCAATTTGTTTTCGTTTCTTCTCCTTTTCTTCTGCTGTCTGGTTCGCTTTAAAGGCAAAAAGGAATACGGTTTTACTGTGAATGCGAATTAGTTGTTCGATGTTACTACTAGTTTATCTGATAAAAGCGATGTTCTATCCGATCTCACTCACTCAACACTCATTCGCATACATATAAATTCACTCACTCACACACCACAAGCTCACCATCTCACTCACTCTCACACTCATTAATACTCGCTCTCTTACACACACCACACACACACACACACACACTCTCTTCTCGCCATCTCTCCCATCTCTCTCTCTCTGTAATGAAGCCATCTCTCCCTCTCTCTCTCTCTCTCTCTCTCCATCTCTCTCTCTCTCTCTCTCTCTCCATCTCTCTCCCTCTCTCTCTCTCTCTCTCATCGGTAAAGTCGAAGGGGCGTAAAATGCCATATGCTGGTCCAGAAAATTCTTCTGGCAATCTAATTTGTTTTCTTTGTTTTTATACTCTTTTTTTTTCTTTCTTTCTTTCGCAAAAGCTTTCACAAGCTCAGTTTGATGGGCAGTTCGATGAAATTAGATCCTCCGTCTTCATTGTCTGGTAGACAGGACTTAATTCCCTTTCTAGTTGTCTGTCACCAACACCTGTCCAAATGCCCAGATTTTCTATGCAGTTGGAAAAAAAAAAGAGCGAAAAGGTTTGGGATAAAGGAAAACTAGTTGTCTGACCCAACACCTGTCCAAAGCCCAGAGTAGTGGAGGAAAAAAGAAAGCTAAAGCTGGGGGAAATGGATCAGCGCGCGATAGTGGAGAATCTTCCGAGTTTCTGCAAATCTCTCTCTCTCTCCTCCATCTCTCTCTCTCATCTCTCTCTCTCTCTCTCTCTCTTTCTCTCTCCCCATCTCTCTCTCTCTCTCTCTCTCTCCTTCTTTTTGTTAATTTGCATTTTCTGTTGAAACCGAACAGCAGAATAACAGTGCTCGCCATTTTTAAATAATCAAAAGGAAACAGAAAATCTGTTCCAAGGGAAAAGAAAAAGTTTAAAACGTGGAATAAAATACAAATATCAAGGTAAATCAATTATTGTAGTTCTTTCATAACAAATACCAGTTTTTGTCTTAAAATTATTCTTTGGTAACGCGTAAAATGCTGTTGTGTTTTATGTTGCTATTCATTAAATCTAAAATAGTATTTTACTCTTACTAATGAGAAAGAATCTTTAAAAATTAACAACATTTTTAATAATTAATTTTGATAGTTACTAGTTATCTTTAAAGAAGAGATAGCGAGTAAGCAATCATTCTCATTGTAGCTCGAACGAATTCTAGCCCAATATTGGAAAGTCAATACACAAATATAGCGAAGAATGCTCGGACGCCACATCAGCTTGCTGATCAAATCGCACTAGAGACAAATGAGTCACTCATAGCCCTGGCCTTGGGCCCTTAGAATACAGACCGGATCCGCTGAGCGCGAAATACTGGACACACACACAAAAAAATCATCTTTAATTGGACACAAAGAACCAGAAAGACGGTTATTACGTGGGATTGAAACAAGGTTAAATGTGACGAGAACTGTCCCGTATATAACACTTAAAAGATACCTATTCGGTTCTTTATGCGTGTTAAATTTTGCTCTAATTTAGGGCGAGCTTTGGTCTGTTTAAGGCTGCTGTCGGGACGTAGACCCTTCGAAGTCATTCCTGGATTTAAGGGTTTTGGTTAGAGTTCATCTTCAGGTTTTCGTCGATGGGAAATGCCAGAAAGAGAAGAGTAGAAAAATGCGTTTTATCGGAACGATTTTGAATTAACTGATCTTCATTATTCTCATGATTAGCATAATAATAATAATAATTAATAATAATAAAATATAATAATAATAATAATAATAATAATAATAAACTTCCCAGAGTTGCATATCGAAGTTCACGTATATATTTTAGAAGATAAGGGGCAGATAACCCAAAGACCCTTTCTCTTCATGAAAAACAGTTAATGCTACGAAATGATCGCCCTTTAGGCTTCGCATGCCAGTCGTTAAGCACGGAAATTCGGTTTCTCTCTGTCGGTAATTAAAGATTAAATAGAAATAATTGGCGTCCATTGAGAGCTTAAGGAAACTACCGAGACAGAACGGCTCAGCGAGACGGCGGTCGCGAGACGATGTTCGCAGAGAAGGCCCGGATGCGTGGGCAGCATGTCTGTCACTTCCTGTCCAGTGTGGTGGTGATGTACATCAGCATTTGTCACCTATTTAGGACGATATTGATCCGCCACCGCACGGGGTAAGCTCCAGTAAAGACAAAAAAAAAAAAAAAACAAGAAAGGAGATATCGTTCTACGTTACTCTGGGGCTCCCTTCTCATTTACCGGCAGTCAAAGAGCGATCGGCACTCACGGGTCTAACCCGACCAGACGGTAGCCGGAAAAACGCATTATTGGTCCCCGATAGGATCTCAGCGACATCAAAGGAGGCTTTCTGCAACAGTCTTATCTATAATTGATGTTTTTGCATTCACATAAATTTAACGGGGTTTTTTGGTGGTGGTGTGGTGTGGGGGGGGGTGTGACAAGAAGGGCAGAAGAACCGAGATATTGGACAACATGATACTTATCGGTGCGTTTCCTAAATTTCCGATACGTTGTTGTTACCCCCCCTTCTTTCTATAATCCTTCCTCGACGGCCGATTACATGTTCTCTTGGAGAGCTTGAAGATCCGTCGGACTGATCGAACCAGGCCCGACCCGAAATCGAATCGTTGGCTAGCGGCATAGGCTGTCCTTCTGATGCCTGCGCGGGCTGAATGGATGCCAAACGAGAGGATAACAAGCGACGCCAGCTGTTCTTGCAGCCATCAGCGGGGTTCTTTAACCGAGTTCCCCCTTTCTGACCGTCTGAGCAGCGATCAGCGTAGCTTCAAACCCTGAGTGGATCCTTCGGCGATCGCTGCATCCGCCGAAGACGAAGACGGCCATAATTAACCAATCCGGGATTATGCTGATAAACCCCGACAGAAACATTTGGATTTCTTCTTCCTATTTTCATTTCTTGTAAAAATTGTTCGGATTCTTTCCACGTCCGAAGACGCATCCCATCTAAATGGCCGCCTGGTGCCACAGGGGTTGAAATAAACAGGCTGTTGCATCAGGTGGCGTGAAGCAAGATGTATCCGCATCGCTCTCCGAGCAGAAGCGATGATTCCCATGAAGGAATAGCCTGACTTGTTGTTCAAAAGTGAATTTCCATAAAACGGCCGAAAACCAATTCCTCCTCTCGCGCTCCTGATATTGCTCTGTTTGCGTGGGTGGTCCTGCAGAGAAATCGATACCGAAGAAGTGGAGGAGGAAAGAAATACGATTTGTGTAAAATTAGTGCGCTGATATAACTCCTAGAAAATCAGAGGACGGAGGGGAGGGGAGGTTATGGGTGGGAATTTCTGTCTTCATACCGACTGAACTATTTTACTGGGCCAGCCTGCAATTATGGCCACTTGTGCTTTCTGCGGAAACGAACTGGAAGGCAGCTTTGCCTTTTTCTTCTAATTCTTTCCTTCGTTCGGCTTCTCGGTAAAATAGAATTACGGCCTTAAAATAGATTCAGCTGATCGATGTCGTAGGAAGTGGGGAATGTCTATGAAACAGTGGGAAAGTCTCCATTAGTCGGTGCTCCTTCGACTTGACCGTCGTGGACCCGGTGTTATAGCAACAAACAGACCCCCCCCATGTGGCGATTTTTCAGTCACGTGGTGGTCACCGTTGTCAAGGCGGGATATATTTTCGCCGAGGGGGGGGGGGTGGAAGAAGTTGCTGCAGGCTGAAAAAATTTTTTCGCCGACGTGTGTTTCTGACCGAGGTGCTGATTCTCCTCCTCCTCCTTCTTCCTTTTTTTTTTCTTTTTTCAGGGTGACATGGTTAAAATAAAAGACCTGAAAATTAAATTCTTCGAATTGAAAAGCAAGACGATGCATTATCTGAAGATAGTAAGTAAATCAAACCCCTGCCCTGGCTCCACACCAACGAACTCTGACCATTACTATTTATGACTCGGTCTAATTACTAGAAAAAAAAAATATTCTGTACTACAAAGTTACCAAGCGCGTGGTAAAATAAATAATTCACTGATTAATTTAATGTTTCTAAATCGTCTCTTCGAAGGCCTACGAAATTGTATTTCCGAGTAGTTCGGAAGTGGAGGTTCAAAATGGAGTGACGTCATAATAGACCACGTGAGCCTTGTCGATAACGCGCGGGACGGTATACAGAGAGAAATGCCGACAAATTCGGTTTTGCGTTTTACCGTTTGATTCCAGAAAAAAAAAAAAAAATTAATTGGCAGATGTATAATGAGAAGAAGAAGAAAAAATGTTAATCCGGTCTAGCGTTTCGGGAGTTTATTCACTTTGCAGTGATTTAGATTTAAAGAACAAACTCCTTAATCTGAAGGCGAGTGCGCTGGAGGAATTCGCCCTTCTATTTAGCTGATCGGTTAAGGTAAGTAAATTCCATCTTTATCCGATATTTCTTGGTGGAGATAGACTTCACACGATCAACACGCGGTTCTGGCTTTCCTGGAGCTATCGTTCAGCGCAGCTTGCGGGTGACGACGATGAGGATCGATCGGATGAAGGACTGAACTCGCAGCTTCTATAAAACAAGGTAGTCGTGCAACTTCTAAGATGGTCGGACAGTGAGCTGCCCTTCCACGCGGCTTCGGGATTTCCATCGGAGCTTCGATTTGTCAGAATGCGTGTGAGCGAGCAAAGCCCTCTGTTTCAGGATAGCTGAAGGTGTTGTGTTTTTAATAACCTCCCTCTGCCGGCAGACGGATATGACTTAGCTCTATCCGCTCAGCAGCAGGCGAGACTTACACGATGAGCAGAAAGCCTCGTGAAGAGAGAGAAGAATTCTTCGACGGCTTTCATTTTTTTTTTTTAAAAAAAAGACGCCCTATTCCCTTTCAAACTTGAACACGGTTGCTGCCGTTGACGATCCTGTGTAGCGTGAACCACAAGAGAAGGCGGGTTCTATTAATATTTAAAAAGATTCTCGGCGTACGCAAGCTCCGGGAGAAGTCATGCGAGCGAGACCGCCATCCATCACTGCCGCTCCCATCTCACCGTCCAGCCTCGAGAGACCGGAGGCTGCCTCTTTCTCCGATCGATAACCGCTTTTCGAATCAGCTTGAGAAAGAAAAGAAAAACAACAACAACAACAACAACACAAACTTTACTTTAACCGACTCGACTATGTCGCGAGGGCGGATGCGGGGGGTACAGCGAGAACTCCGTGTCTGGAAGAGGAAATTTGCCGGTGGCTGGCTCGTATCAGTAAGCAAATGCCGTCATCTGAAGGCTTCCGATGGCCTTGATGAAGCCTTGCTGCCGGTGGACGCGGACGTGGTGATGTTCAGTCCAGATCAATCACTCACCTGTCATTTGCTAAAAGAGCAGAATTACGGTTCTGTATTCCATCTTAATGGCAAAAAATGAAGAGAAAAAAAAACACAACAACTGGACTTGAATAATGAACTTGTGGCGGAAACACGGCTCGGGATAGTAATTAGTGGGGGAAAGGGGAACGCAATTTTGTACGGTGAGGAGTGTACAGCGGATAAATCTTTTGAATATTAAATATTTAAAACGGCAAAATCCGCTAAACCCTTAGGTGTACAAAAGTGTGAGTAATGTCGATCGTCTAACAAACGTAGCAGCTCCGTCTCCGGATACTGAATTTCGAACGGTCCCATAAAACTTATTCGTTACGTTTATTATTTCGGTACTCGAGCTCGATTCCGACTGTGGTGAATTTGCCATGTACAGCCATTTAAGGCTATGGTTTTTCGCCAGTCCGCTCTCTTAATCCTTTCTCTGGACATTTTTCAGTAAAGCCAACAATTTACTGTGACGTATCCATTAACCACGAAACACGGCAAGTCGGGTATTTTATTCGTACTCTTCATGGTGAATGGAATTTCGTTGCGGGTCAATCGTAATTGTCTATGGGATTTTCGCAAAGTTGATTTAAAACCCGTAGTGGCTGTAAAAAAAAACCCGGGCTCTTTATTGCCCGTAACATCTGCCATATTAGGCGCAGCGAAAGGTCACATCATCTGCGGCAGAGTACGATGTATCCCCGTGGTAACTATAGTACACCTTTATTCTATCCGCCATCGTTGTCATAGGTTATCGTAGATCTTTTAGCCATGAAATAGCGCACTACATCTTATTCTCCCTCTCCCCTTTCTAGTTAAACATCGCAATATGTCTTCCTATTTTCTTTCGTTGCCATTTTGCGAAGATGACCCATTCAAAAATATTCTGCAACTTCGAATCCAAAGAAGAACGAAAACACAACCTGACAGCGCATGCGCAAAGCGGGTTCGGTTATCTCCCCTTCGTTTGAGCCCCACGGATGACGTTTTTTTTTTGGTATCTTCAAGCCTACGACCTGCCTTCTCGTAATACTTTGTCCGAAAAGAGCCGCGGGATCAGACCCCCCTCTAGCCTCCTCACCGGGGCGAGACCGAGGCGATTCGTAAGCACCAGCTGATACTTTCGATAAACTTGAGGGCAAACATGGGCCGAGTCCGATTACTCACAGCGACACGTAATGCAGGGCGCCGATTTCAGCCGAGCCAAATTGCCTGGTTATCAAAATAATCGGCTTATAGGACGGCCAATAATATCCTGATGGTGAACTTTCCCCAGAAACGAACACTGTTTGTACTTCCGAATTTTTTTTTTTAAAAAAGTGTTTAGACGAATTAAACCGCTATGTTTTTATATATATATTTATTTATTTTATTTATTTATTTATTTATCTATTCTACTTCAGTTGCGAGAAATGCGTCATGAGAATCTCAACTCGTTCATCGGGTTCTTGAACGACCCGACAAAACCGGCTTTCATCATGGAATACTGCACGCGAGGGAGCCTGGAGGTGAGTAGCAGTGGTTGACAGACATGCTTGCTTCTTTTGCCGAATGCGACGTTCCGGTTCGCCGATCGCGGCCGGAAGTTAAAGTCACGAGGTGCGTCTATCTCCACTATCTCCACTAAAGTAAACCTGCTTATCTCCCATCAGACGGGTTAGCGCCGAAGAAGTTGAAGCCATCTGCTGTGTCCAAACCTCCCCCCACCATAAGAACCAGAAACTTCCAGCCTCTGAGATCATACTTTCCCAGATTAGTGACGTTCGAAGCTTAATCTTATCCCCGGTTGGGTAAAGACATCCTTGTTCTCCCATTCTTCCGCTCTCGAACAGGGGGAACGGGAAAAGAACTTTTTTTCCTTTTCCTGGCTACGTTGATTATCTTAGCTCACAGCCTCAAGAATGCGAAAACTGAAATTAGTTCCCATGATAGCATCTTCTCCCGGTGGTGGAAGGAGAGAATTTGCGTCCAAACAAGCTTAGAAACGGCAGGGTACTCCGTCATGACAGATCACTCAGAAAACCCGGGATTCCCATTATTTGCCGAGTAACCATTTCCCGAGGACAGCCCCCAGGACCTTCCACCGCTAAGCTCCCGATTTTTCCACTCAACTACGCCCCGACTGGCGATAAAAGCTAATAAACGAGATATTCTGATTTAAAACATCAACACAGAAGACTTACTTCACGTCCTGTAAGCATCTAACTCGGATAACCTCGCGTAGTAGTCATACATTTCTTTGAGGAGACATTATAAAAATTGGATTTTTGGCTTTTTCTTGTCGGGTTTCATAATGAAGCTACAGGGTCTTAGCTTTTTCTCGTTTTCCATGTGTACTATAGAGAATTCTTAAAGCTCTTTGTGAAATAGATTATTTACAATTTATGTGCTTACAAAAGACTTAGTGTTTTCAAATTGCGCTGTTTTGCTGATGTACACGGGGTAGGGCCTTTGGTTTTTCCTTGATATATACTTGGAGCTCTTCAAGTGACTGGTTCTAATTATAATTGCTAGTAGAACATAACAGGTGCTTGCAGAGCCAGTGTCGTGTTACCATCTTAGAAACTGTGATTAAGTGCCAGCATCCGCCCCATTTTCTTAGCGCACATTTTGTAAGCTCCAGATGAATCAGAAGTCGCGAAGAGCTGCATCTTCGCGGTTACCACAGCAACACGGGAGTCGGGCCTTCTAACGAAGCGGCTAATTTCCGCTCTAATATCGACTGAACTAGCAGATATCCTGCAAAAAGAGCCCATTTCTGAAAATGCCAGAAAATGTCGCCAAAAAAAAAGAAAAAAGAAAGGGTGGTGCGTATTTTATTATTTACTTTCTGCCCACATATTTCTGGTTTTGGAAAATCCGACCCCCACCCACTTGTTTTGCTGCGGGTAGTTGAGGGTCAGGGGTCAGGGGTCAGAGCTCTACGGACCATAGTTTGCGTGTTCTTGCGCTCACAATCAAACCGCTGAGCCCTTCAGTGTCCGATGAAACATTGAAAAATACGAGTTTAATAAATCCAGTCCTATTTATTATTCGCGGGGGCTCATTGATTCGCATCATTATTTCTCGTGGCCCAGAGATTTTGCCCGCGCTGCTTAGCGACGTCACGCGACTCCGGCAATGGCTGCCGAGCCAGTAAGTCTGCGGCTCTCTGATTCGTTCCCTGGCTGATATCCGGGTGTGGCCGGCGTCCACTGGAAGTCTGGGAGAAGTAATCCGGTCAGTCATCCACCAGAGAGTAAACGCCGTTCCGGTGTTGGCAGATCTTCCTCGTGATCTTCCTCATGCTAATACCGACGAGCGGTTCCGACCACCGAAGATAACTGACGCCCTCCATCCCTCAAAACTATTCTGGTAAAAAAATAGAAAAAGAAAAACGTCTTTGCACCCAAGATCCTTCTCAAAAAAAAGGGAACCAAGCCTGCTCGGCATGCTCTAGACGAAGTGTAACTAAGGCTTTAAACGAAGGGATAAGACCATTTCCAAGAGTCGTGATTGGTAGCCGTTAAGAATCTGTTTGCCTACCTACAGCTCTGGCCATTATCAGGTCCATCGCCTTCATTTGCATACAATGAATGTTTGTATCGATTATATCATGCATACTTTCGTTTCCTTTCTCTTTTTTAGGATGTCATACACAACGACGATATTAAACTCGACTGGGATTTTAAACTGTCACTGCTCACGGACCTCGTGAGAGTAAGTAGCTCTAATCAACTGTCGACCGCGCGCAGAGAATTCTCCTCGATTTTTTCGGTATAAGTCTGATGGCTTCGGGCTTAGACGATTTTTTATTTTTATTTTTAAAGTTAACCAAAAGAAAGAAGAAATAAAACAATAACAACAACAGCACAGCAACCACAGATGTCTTTGATGTCGTAAAACCGTTTTACTTAAGAATAACCCTGCTGAACCAATGACGAGCGACGTCTTAGAGCGCTCAGAGCCAATCAGCACTTAGTTGCTTTAGCTTCGACAGGAGCGCACCTATACCTTCTGTCGCCGCTTACAACAACGACAACGGTGTCTCCGGCACTTAATAAATGTCATTGTAGTATAAGATATGTCCGCATATGTCCTAACTTATTCTTTAATCAGTTGTCTGTGTGTGTGTGTGTGTCTGCCAGTAGCCAAATTAAGCAGGTAAAAAAAATATCACTGTTAGGAAGGTATCTCCATATCAAGTCTGGTATAACGACCCCTTTGAAAGCTCTCTCAGGAACGCATCCCGAGCGTGTGACGGGGTGTCGCTGTATTACTATTTTACCTAATATAAATTTTGATGTAATCCAATCGTGATGCTAGTAACAAGCTACTGAGAAGTCCCATAAATAGTCAAGTTAACGTCAATGTAATGCAGGTGTCAGTGTAGATTTACTGGCCAGCTCAGTCAGTTGTTGTAATAGCTGACTGCTGCTCTCTAAAAACACAGGTGTTTGCTGAAGCTAATGTTACAGTTAATTATGCTTGTATTAATACTTAACAAAAAAACCGTTAGTCTATACTGGCTCCGCCTTAAAAAAAAAAGAATCAGAAGGCTGTCTTTGCACGGTGTTACACGACATTGAATATGAATGATTTTTCGGTTCTCGGTCAGTCATCGGAGAAGAAGTTAAAGCTGCAAAAGATCGGATCGGCGCTGTGCGTGTATTAACAGGCTCTCCGGCGCTTCTTCTGGCTGCGTCTTTGGCGATGGTGCCAGTACCGGAATCGCGGTTCACAAACGCGTCCGGGTGTCGGAAATCGTGATTTAAAGGCCCTCTGCTGAGTTCGCTGGATTCGATTCGGTTCAAAAGGAGATATTATCGAATTCTCGGTTAGAGGTTAGGAAGCGATTATCTTAACAAACAAAAAAAAACGCCGTGGGGGTGGCACGTAAAGATTAATATATATTATTTTAAAACGAATGAGTTTTTAGATAGCAAACGAACCAACGCCCCCCTTTTTTTCTACCGTCTGAAACCCTCGTCTTCCCCTTTTGACTGGGCAATTGAAATTCTGAGACCCTCTTGCTCTGTTTCAGGGGTGTCGGTACATGCACAGCTCTCCCTTGAAGTTCCACGGCAATCTGAAATCCCGGAACTGCGTCATCGACAGCAGATGGGTGCTGAAACTGACGGATTACGGCATCCCTGGTTTTATGGAGAGAGCTAAGCAATCTCGGAGTCTGGAACCAAAAGGTAACGGACAGTAGTTTTCAAATTAATGAAGTTGTGCTCTGGGGAGGAGGATCGGGTGGGTGGGTGGGTGGGGGGATAAATGGAACATTTTTATGTACCAGTAAGGGGTGTGGCCCTTTTAAGCCCCCCTCCCCTCCTGGAAATACCTTATTTCGATTCCTCTCCGTCATTAGACTTTTTTTTTTTTTTGTATAGAAAAAGTCAGCGGTAATAAAACCATTCCGGGGTTAATTACTACCGTGTGAAGTATGTGTCGAGAGGGGGAAATGCCCGGACGAATAGCGGGGGCTGCTTAAAACAAAATCCAAAGTCTGACCCCCCCCCCACCGGGGAAGGGGGCGGGGCATCAAAACTGATCGTAAAACGAGGCTCAACAGCCAGCGCCCTCTGATAACTCGCCTAAGCAATATGAACTCGCTTTCTACTTCTCTTTGACGCGAAATGACCTTTGCGCTGGCCTGATCTACTTTCCCCGGCACGGACTTTATACTCCAAGACGACGGCAACTGAAAGACACCGGCGAGCAAACTTTATAAGGAGACGTCGAGAGACCCTCGCAGCCTTCAGGGGTTCTGAGGGGCAAGAATCCTTAACGATTTCTGACGTTAACTGATCAGCCGGTTCGCTGTCTCTTGTTTGTCGACACCAAAGTGAACTCTGTGGTTCTTTCAAAAACGAAAGCACTTCGCGAAGATGTAAACACTTCCCTAATTAATATATCCCCCCCTCCACCCACCGCGATCCCTTTTTATTCTTTTCCAGTTTCATCGGACCCCTTTGTTTGCATCTACATAAAAACGGTTCTGCCTCAAACTTCTAACGAAGACATCTCTCCCGCAAATCTTTTGATCTCTAGTCAGAAGAAATTAAAAAGCAAAGAAACGAGTTTTTATCTCGAGAGGAGCGCGAATAAAAGAAGCAGAAGAAGCAGAATCAAAGCAGAAGAGCATCTCTAGCTCTTCTCGATCTCCTCGCGCATCATCAGCTCTCGCAGCAGAGAGCAGAGATCATCATCATCATCGCATCCCAAGACCTCTGGACCAATCCTCTCCTCCTCAGACTCGCTCTCCTCCACCACCCCGCCGCTTCCCAGCCTTCGACCTCAATCATCAGAAGCATCTCTCGCTCTAGCTCTTTGTCCCAATCCCCGAGATCCCCATCCTCCCCCTCCCCAATCCTCTCTTCTCCACCACCCTCTCTCACCAGAAGATCTACCTCAATCATCATCATCATCTCTCTCGCTCTCTCTCTTTTCCCAATCCCTCTCTTCCCAATCCTCTCCCTCCCCCATCCTCTCTTTCCTCCACCAACCCTCTCTTCCCCATCCTCTCTATCTCAATCATCATCATCATCTCTCTCTCTCTCTATCTCCTCTTTTTTTCCCCATCCCTCTCTTCCCCATCCTCTCCCTCCCCCCATCCTCTCTTTCCTCCACCACCCTCTCCCCATCCTCTCCATCCCCCATCCTCTCTTTCCCCCCCACCCCTCTCTTCCCCATCCTCTCTACCTCAATCATCATCATCATCATCATCTCTCTCTCTCTCTCGGTTTGTTTATTAAAGCGTACGTCTAGTTGCCGCGGGACTCGATTGAGCACAGTTAAAGGGAAAGAAAAAGAAAAACGAGGAATTAAAGTCAACACGCGAAGCGAAGATTAGATTATCGAAAAACAACTTCTTCCGCTTCTATATTTATTTAAATTTACAGAAAACATCTGTTTTCTCATTTATTTATTCCTTAACCGTCGTTCTATTTTTTTTTTTTTTTAATCCAATGTTCGCTTTATTTCATATCCAGCATCGTGTACACCAACCTATACAAATTAAATATTTGTAAATATTGGCTTTTAACTCGTATTTCGTGTAATTTGTCTTGTAATATATAAATAAGAACTCAAAATAATACGCTATCTTACTTGTGTACTTTTTACCGAATTCTTGCAACTTCATTTAACTGTAAATCAAAGGTGTTGTTACAGCTTTAACTCTCGGATACTTCTTTCTTCTTCTTCTTCTTCTTCTTTCTTTTCACATAAAGACGACATGGCGATACTTACCCTCAATGGTGTCCAGTCGGTAGGCTCCGCTCTACTTTACCGTAGTTACATATCTCAAGAATTGCAACAAAAATTGCTAGAAAAAATCCTTTATTCCGACAACAAAAAAAAAACCGTTCTATTTACAGACCATCCATAATCAACGGGACAATACCTAAACGAGTTTCAGCTTATTTGATTCATGGGCCCGCATCAGCTTTTATTTACCGTCAGTCCCTGTCAGCTATGGCAGGAATCATCAATCCTTCACTTCTTTTCTCAAGAACTAATCAACGTTTCCAATTACAGGAATTTTAAAATTCGCTTTCTCCACTGATGAATTGTTGTTGTTGTTGTTTTTTTTTTTTTTGTCCTCGCTTTAAAAATTTCTTTGAAATGCAAGGCACCGGTTCTAAATTGCTTCCATTAGTCAAGGGATACCCTGTCTGGCTTTTATCTTTGTTCGTTAGCTTTCTTTAATTTCTCATTATATATGCATTGACAGGCTCAGCAATCAAAATTAGCCGGCTAATAACTCTTACTTTGCTCAAACCGAGTAAATAATGTTACTAAAAATAAACATTCGGCTGATATAGGGAGAATATTTTCCAGAACTTTCCAGCAAGATATGCAGTTTTATCTGGGCAAGTAGTATAGAATGGTCCTCACAACCCTTGAATGTGGGTGTTGTTTTCAGCAACCGTAATGTCGGTACTCAGTATCAGACCGAGGAAATTAACCGCCGCTTCTGTTGTTATCTTGCTTTCTATTCACGTTTATTATTATTATTATTATTATTATTATTATTATTTATTATTATATTATTATATTATTATTATTATTTTTATTATTATTATTATTTACTGTGTGACTGAAATAAACTACTTCATAAATAATAAAGAGTTGAATTCACTTTCAGGGTAGCTTTGCTAGTGTTACTATCTTTATCTCCGCTACCGAATCTTTTCCTATTGGCATCTTTCATCTCTCCAGGAAAACACTTGCCGACTGTCGACGCCGGGTCTTTGAGAAGCCTGCCAACCTGCAGCACTGCAAGATCCCGGCCACTCCTCGTGTTGAAATTTAAAAGGAAATGTAAATCTATCTGCTCAGCGTGATACCGATGGATGTCAAGTGTCAAGCATAACCAGAGTTATTCTCTTCCTTGTCATCCAACACTGTATATATATATATGATACATTAGAGAGATTACAAAAAAAAAAAACTTTTGCAATTGACGTGGCAGAGCGCATTTCGTTAAGACAGCATTTAAAAAGTCTAAAACCGTTAGTTTCATACTAAACCAATGATTATGCATATTACTGGATTTTTTTTTTTTTTTAATGTTCTGCAAAAGTACGAGGAATCGACGCTCACCTATCATCTTTGCCGCCCCAACGAGATGCCAGTTCTTCAGCCAATATAGTCTACGTTGGCGCGTCTTTCTGACCTCGCTCCAACCAAATTTGACCAAATCAAGAACCGGGAACGAAGGTGGAAGAACACCCCTAACCACACAAAAATCTGTGTTACCCATGAAACGATTGTTATTTACTTCACCCTTTACATACAGATTTATTAGCGACATTTAAGTTATTAGCTAGAACTCACATGTAAACTATTTTGTTATATATACTATTAAATTTAGACTTATTCACATACTGTTTATTACATGCATCATTTTTTATTAGATGCATTTTCAGTATTTATAATTTATTTTTCCAAGTTTGAATCTATCACTAAATATACAACATCACTATTCTATTTTACAGTACAGAATTCACAATTATTTTGTGATGTGGAAAATCTTCGCTCTTTAATTTCTACTTTGTCGTTAAAAGCTTCTATGGAAGGAAATAATGTTGTCTTTTTTAAAAGAAAAATTGTATTACTTCGTGCATGAATAAATGTGTTTTTAGTATCTTCAATAAATTTACTTCCACTATAATAAGTTGAACATAAAGGTCATCGTACAAATCTCATTAATAACATAATTACTTCAAAAATCCATTTAATCCGAATTATAGTTATTTTGTGTCATAAATCATCTACATTTTAAACTCTCCTCATTAGAAGTAATGAGATTATTAATATTTACAGCTGTATGATTCTTTATATTTGTTTAAACTTCTAGTCGTTAATTTTTAAAATGTTTTTAATCTCGAGGATACTTGCTGAAAGCAAGTCTACTTACACATTTAATATTAAAAACCTAATGACAGCTTTGTTGATTAAAGGAGAGGTTAAACATTGTAATAATTTTCGTTTGGTCAGTGAGCCGTTGCATTAAATTATATAACCAGGAGGATAGCTTATCCTGTTTTAAATCTTAAACGTATTCCCTTATATTCTGCTTTAATCTTTTGCATCTTCAAGTTGTTTGTTGTTACGGAAGATGCTGAAGTAAACGACCGTGATAACTGATGTAACTGCAAGTGGAGAGAAAATTGACATAGATGTAAGAGAAACGATGCTAAAATCATATGACTTAATTTGGAAAATTTATGCTTATTTGGGATGTTATTGAATCTAATTAATTCTTCATAGTCCTGAATCTTTTCTAAAAAATGGTATTGGTTTTTATCTAATTTATTTCACTAAGAAGAGTTACGATAAATTCGTCATCTACACCATCAAGAGGCTTTATTTCATCTATTACTTTCAAATTGTTTTCTTTTTTAAATACCTTTAAAGAATTCTGCAAAAAATATTGTCATTATATTTGTGCATACTTTCAGAAAATGGTGCCGGCTAACCAAAAGAATCAAAATAACCAAATTCTGTACGAACTTTATACAAAAACGTCTGTGTACCACAATTATTAAATGATTCTAATTTGAAACTCTGCATTCTAAAGAATACAACTCATAAAAATACCCCTAGTTTTAAATATGCTTACCATTTTCAGGTATAAAAATTAGTTAACTTTGTTTATGTAAAATAGTTAAATACTATTACTAACTTTTCGACACATTTTCAAATAACTCACACTTGTTTGTTTAATATCTCTAGCTGTAATTTCTTTAGTCTATATCTATTATTTCAATATAAACTTCTTCCCGCAGTTTGTGTCCACAGGATAAGCCAGGTTTCTAATAATAAAATATGAACTTGTGGCTATTGCATCCAATGGTAGTGGAACAGTTTGTTCTTTTTTAAATTCAATAAAATTAGTGAAATATCCCCGAGAAATCCATCAACCTTTTAACCTTTACCTTCAGAAATGTTATCAAAGTTAGATAACTCATTTGATCATAATGCTGTTGTAATATCGTTTGTATGTTTTGGTAGATGTTCAGTCTCATCGTAAGCGATCTCAAAAATTCTTTCTGGGTAAGAAATTACCTAGAACAGATCCGACAAGGATAGGTGAAAATCTACCTCGTTTACTAATTTGACTTCTTTGTGGCACCAATTTTTAGATTAAAGCCTATACTTTGTAAATCTTTATTTACCTCGTCTATAATATGAATAGTGAAGTATGATCTTTATTTATTCTGAGAATAACTCCAGTAAGTTCTCTTATTATTATATATTTTTTTGTTTGTTTAATGTCCAGTCATGGAAAACCGATGAGAAATATACTTTTTAATTCATCTACGAAACTTTTTTGTTAAAAGTAACCTTATTTTACATTTTAACCGCGCTATTTCTAGCTCTTACGTTTGTCTGGTTAAATAAAAATCTATCAAAGAATAAAGGTATCTATAAGTGTGACTTGATTACCGGAAACCATATAATCTGCTCCATAAAACTTATATCTAAAGTATGCCATTTCTTTAAAAAGAATTCGACCGTAGTCATTGCTTCCAAAATCTAATTTTAAATCAAGAGACAGGATTCTATCACTAAATATAAACGTTTGTTAGGCAAAGCAGGACTTGTTTCTTGGTTATCTCTAGCGGTATTTACTAATAAGGGTTCAGATGAAATCCAGTCCCGGATACCAATACAGAGACGCTATTTCAGCCTGGTTTTATTGAAACCTTCCTACTAATCCCCAAATAGCATGCCTGTGTTTAAGCTGTTCATGCGACGTTTCCTCAAAATTAGTACTTTGTAAAAATACTATTACTCTATATCAGTATCATAAGTCATTTGAAGCATCTTGTTTTTCCAAGACGGCTTCACACGAGAAACTTACAGTGCTGCGGTTATCAAATTAGTTTTTCAAACATCAGCCCCCCTTTGTTCTAAACACTGCATCATTACTTCCGGTTTTTTGTATCAAACAAAAAGCCAGATACGTGGATTAGAGGAATGAAAAAGAAAAGAAGCTGAAATTACCCTAGGGTTTGATTTATCCCTTATGTAATAATGTCTTGCTTCAAATCCTAAATTACCATCTGAAACCACTAGACATGTGTCTTTATACCAGAAGCGATCCGATCTCTGAGCTTTGCTAAATCATCTGGGTAGGTTGTCACTTCTTTCATGTTTGTTTATGGATCAGGATAAAGAATAGTTTCACTCTTTTACCAGCAAGAATATAGTTAATCTGAATGAACAGATAAAGAACTGCATTAACATCAGCATAAAGTGTGTTAAAATATTTTAGAAAGTATCTTTTAAACAGTAGACCGGCATTATGCATCGGCAATATCATATTTTGTATTATTAATTTATGAAACAGAATTATTTAAATATTTCAAATGATGGTTTCATAGTCATGAAATTCATACTTAACAAAATTTTCCTCAATAACTGTCTTTGATGTCAATATATTTCGTTTAATATACTAATTTTTCTGGAATCCTCTGACGATATTTATTTGCTTTAGAAAGATTTTATCTTTCCATATGTCATGTTCTATTAAATGCATTACTTGTTTCACGCAATCTGGTAAAGCTTTTATGTTTCGAAATGAAGTTACAGTTTCAAATTTCATTTGAATTTTAGACATTTAAATTTTAGAATCTTGGTTCATTAATTTAGGCTTTGGTTTCAAAGCCTCAGGAACTACTTTGAACCTTACAAATACATTTATCACTTTCACCAGCAGAGTTTTTGATTATTCGGAACATATCTAACCATTCTATTAAAGTACTTCGCAAAGTAACGGTCAATCCTCTCCGGAGAATGCGAGTTCTTCCAACTCTTTTCGTTTTCTTAATCATTTAATTTTGAAAAATTCAAACTTGTTTAGATGGCGTCTTCAAGTTATAATTTCGTTTGTTAAAAAAGGTAATTTTTCCATTTTGATCTATAATCCAAATTAGGACACGTGGAATTAAAAAAATTCTATTAAATGGAAAATAATTTTAATTTTTCGGTTTTCAATTATTTTGTATGTAGGTGAAACACTAAAAAGAACGTTTGAAAACTGTCCCTTAACATATGATTTTTTTAAATCAAATCACAAGACATTATTAGTTGATAAAATATCAACAGCATTATCACTCTAATTATATCCAGAAAACGAAATTTTAAAAGTTAAATCCTAATAGAGTTCTTAAACTATTTTCCAACAGCAAAATCGACTTTATAGTTGTAACCATAAAACATTGATAGATATTTACTATTACTTAAACTCTAATGATTATTTCTTTTTTTTAATCTATTTTCGAATTTTACTGTTAATGTGAGTTTATAGGAACCTGTGGGTAAAAGTTATCGCTGTTCTATTAGCAATACTATAATTAAAATAATATTTTTTATTATTATTAACGTTAGAGCAAGCTAACATTGTCTTGAACACTCTAAATATGGTGTTGGGTAAAAATCCGTTTTAGAAATATGTAACCTAAGAATCTTTGAGTTTTACCCCTGCTAGCACTTGTCCAGTTTAATACAAATATTATGTTCATTGGACCAGCAATTTCATTTTTTTTTTTTTAAAAAAAAACCTTGATTTCCAACTTGTTCAAACCTTAGAAATAAACTAGGAATTTTACTTAATTTATTTGAATATGAGGGTAAAGAATCTGACTCTTGTACCGTACCAAAATATGGTTGTCTCGCACTTTGCGGTCTTAGAGTGGATGGAATTTTGCTGGACTTTAATTATCCCTTTTTTGTCTTAATTCAGAATCAATATATTTTCTTCCAATTATAACTCTATTTGAACGTAATTAATTCTGTGAAGCATCGTTGTTGCGATAAATAACAGAAATGCATATTAAAATTGCGACTTAATTTTAATATCTTTTTTTATTTAAAATCTGTTTGTCTGTTTTTGGTGCTTTTTTAAGTTGAGGTTCGAATAAACCACGATTGGTGATAGCGATTGATAACATTAAGCCGATTATGAATTACGTCTATAGCAAATAATCCAGCTGAATATTTTTCTCTAGATCCTAAGGGCTGTAGAGCAAATCCTGACTGTCGTCTATAAAAGGTAAATAATGCGAGGCAGCTGAATCGCATAGAACTCCAGGAAAACTGCTGTCAGTTTTCAAAGACGGAGCTGCTGGAGTTGGTAATAACAGAACACGTGAATCCTTCAGTAATTCTTCAATCAGTATTAATTTTTAACCATTAATGGTAGCGCTTTTAGATATTCAGGAGCCATTGCATCAGGTGATTCTGCATTTTGGTTTGTATTTACAATCGTGTGAAATAATCTAGTTTGGGGTTTGGTCTACAATTTTATTCACCAACATCACTGAAAAACTAAATTATGTTCCTCCAACTCCATTAATCTCCCTGCCCTAACATGTTTCTGTAAAATATTTAAGTTCATCACGAACTCCAAACTAATCAAGTCACCCCCAAATATTTTGGATATCTTTTTAGATAATGGAAAAGGAATAGCAAAATTTGAATTATTTCTGAGGGTTAAAGATACCCGTGGAAAACAATAACCAGACTATAATCATCGTTGTCCAGGAACGCCATTAGATTAACAGTTAAATCCGAAAGATTTACCAAAATCGGGAGTTTTCTATAAAGATTATTTAAGATATAAAGATGGTAGCTTAGAAAGTCTTTGATTTAAACTATCGATCTTGTACGAATATATCGCCGTGAAAATATTCTGAAAGATGGTGCGGTGGAAATTGGACTGGAATATCTAAAATTCTAGAGACGGTGAACACTGTTCCATTGATATATAAATTAGAAGCTTTAGGTGGAAAGGAAAAGGCAGGAGTTCCTACAAAAAAAAACCGTCCCCAATATAAATTTTCATATGTTTCTGTGAAAGTGTTACTCGTTTAAAGAATGAAATATCCACAAGGAAAAATTGATATTTTGTCATCTTGTAGGTATAACTTATCGTCAACAGGAGATAAACCAATTTCATATTTAGTGAGATGAAATTAAGTTTATAAATAGTATATCTCTCCCCGATCTAATTAAATTCATATTTATTTCCATTTGTTTTTATTACCAAAAATATCTTTGTAGCTTTAATTATTGTGTATTTACAGATCTTTAATATCTTTTCACAATTTTACATTCAAGCTTTATTGCATAAATTTTTAGATCTCTCCATGCAATTCATTAATTATTTTTCCAGCAACTTTTTCTTGCCTCTTTATTTCTGATGGATGGGCTACTGAGTAAGCAGAACTATCATAAAGATTTACATCTTTCTTCGTTATATTTTGATTTCATAATTGAAAATCGTACGTTAGATATTTCGAGTAATCAAGAAGCTGCATATCTAAGTGAATGGGTTTATTACAATTAATAATATCTCGAGTAAGTTACTGGGTAATTTTATTAAAATATGCTTTTTAAAGTTGAAAGTTTGCAAACTTTTATGACTGCTAGTTTGTTTGTTTTTTTAATATTATCCATAGCTGAAGTATGAACATGCTCATTAACTTATAAAAGCTTTTTCAAAATTTTTTGTGGACTTAGATTTCACATGATATTATACTTTTGACATATTTCATAATAATATTCGAAGTCTAGGATGGGAAGTATAACTTTCCTTCTAAAAGAGTCTCTAGCTGAACAAATAAACTGTTCTGATTTTAGATTAGCTGCTAACTTATCGAAATTTGTTCCTATAAATCTAAAAGAATCTAAAAATCTGATTCCGAAGAGATTCGTTTAATATTTTATCATTGTACATATTTTCACCGATAAGTTTGAAAATGAGAATGACAAATATATGTTCAGATGATTGTGGTATAATAGAGATTTATTTCCTTTAATTATATCTATTAAAAACGAATATTCGCGTCATGATTACATAAGACTGTAAAAGATTCCTACTGTCACATGTTTTCGATAGGTAATTCTACGATTACAATCAATATAAAATGCACCTAAATTTACCAATGGGATGATAATAATCTCCTTTTAATCTTTAGTAATAAATTTTCTTCATATACATAACTAGCATTAGATTTTACAAATTTAAATGATTCTTATTTTGCACATAATTGGTCTGGAGTTTGATAAAATAGCGTGGATATTATTGACTTCTCTCAATTAATTCTATAAAGAGTATTTTTAAAATCTCCTTTACTTTTTTCTCTCTAAACAAGAAAGGTACGATCGAGATACAGCATCATATCGAAACCATTATAGATAACGTTTTCTATAATATTTTGTTTCCCCTTTTTTTTAGCAAAAATTCAAACTTTTCCTATATTACAAAAGGCACATTTAGTCTCGCAAACTAGTTCACAGCTTCTAGTTTACCATTAATCATATCAGGTAATCATGGAAACGCTGGGATAAATTTCCCCGAATGATTCTCTAAGCTCTTCTTCATCTCTTTAATTAATCAAACAGTTATTACACGTGTATTTTACTTTATGATGCGATACCTGGAATGTAGCTAAAATATCTTGTTAAAGTCTAATTAGCTTTGTCTTCCGTTATAAGTAAGAAATTGGTATGCTTTGATGGATGATGGACCGCACCCTCCGGATTATCAGCTGGATCATTAAAATAATCTTTAGGATTAAATTCAAATTAATTAATGTGATAGTTAATCTTTTTTTAATAGCAGGGACACCTTTGGCAAGTTTCTCTAAAAGCTTAATTTGCAGTCTCTCCCACTCCAACATATCGACATACTACTGAGATCCAAAGTACCTGATGGCAAAGCTGTCATTAACGAAGGGTCTTTTGGAAGACCCCACTTAAGGACGTTCTGATTAGAACTCTTCGATAAATTTTCTGCGGTATTAACTCGCACTGGAATTTACTCCTCTGCATCAAAAAAAAGCATAATGATCCTGCACGTTAATAATGAGACGAACAAGAACACGGGCGTCGCATCGTGTCATAGTAGGCACCGCTTTCTCCTGTAGATAAAAGATTCCTTTCTGCGTACTTCATAAATCGCAGTGACTTTCATAAGAGTCTTATCTGAACCCGTTGTCAAAACCAGATTGCCGACGAACGTTTATCAGCGGGTTGCTCTTGGTTTCCATCGCTTTGATGTCAAGCATTTACCGGAAATCATTTGCTAAGCCGATGAGAACTTCCAGTTTTTAACAGTATGCTCTAAGCTCTCTTTTGAAGTTAGTAATTCTAATTTATTTTAAATATCACACGCTCTCAAGTTGGAGTAGAATTTATATAGGAACTTCTTGTTGCTGGGGGAAGGTTTATATCTTATTTTAGGCTGGTAATTCGGCTTCTGCGACCTTCAACCGTACGCTGCGATAGGCGGATGGATAAATCGTTAGAGCCGTTCTTCTTATGCAGCCGGAAACTGATCTGACTAAAGTTAAGCTTTAAAATTTTCCCTTTTAAAGTAAATCTGGCTGATTTTTTTTCCCTCAGCACTGAATAAATTTCAGGCCACTATACTCTAGTGCGCGTGAATAAAGTGGGTCTAGAGCAGACCCTGTTTAGACTGACCCCGTCGACTGCCCAACCGGCAAGTAGCCAAAGGGGCCATGCAGTAATTCTTGTTCCCGACTTCGGACAGTTTCCAAACGCGCCGGAAGCCAAAGAAATTTTCTTAAGTGTTTCAACTGTTTCCCTTGTCACTGCCTGTTTTTAAGCAACATTCTGTGTTAATTGAGAGCCGTCGACAGCGGTAACAAAAAATTCGGACGGAGGGGAGTCGTAAAAATTGGTCGAATTTTTAAAATTTTAAAAAAAATTGTTAAAAATTAAATCTAAAAAAAAAAAAGACTGGGATAATTAATACGGCGCCTAAAAACTGACTTTTACACGCAGTCAGTTAAGAAAGTAGTACACAAAAATTGGCTAAGTACCCTTGCTAACCCTGACCAATTGACTAGTTGCTCCCTCACGCACCTGCGAGAGCAGGCTTGGCAACTATAGCATATATAACCCCATCCTCGCCAGCACCGAAGTTTTCTTTCTGCTTCTGGATTTGTTGATACGGGCGTTGAAGAACTCAAAAAAGGCAGCGAATGATCTGCCATACAAATACGACGCGGACTTGGACATGGTGTGGAACTCCAATTTCCTTCCTCCAAAGTATTCGCGACTACTGCCTCGCAGAATCGTAAGCCAGCAGTGAGAAATACCTACCTTAACCAGTAATTTTTACCTCGTGTGTGTTTTTTTTGTTTTTTTTTTTGAAAAGTCAAAACAATTTGAACTATAACCAATATATGTCCGGGAAGTGGCGCTAGAGACAGTTCATTGTCTTCGGTGTCGAATTGCCTAGTTATGGCACTGGATGTGGCCCAGTCGAAAAATACATTTCCAACATGAGAAAACCAATTAAGCTCCGTTTCGATATCCATAGAGCCTCTCAGTGAACAGCCTTAATGTGAGCATTTCTAGTGGACATGGAACTAAATAGTAAAGTAGCGGTAAACTTCAATATGTTCGTTTTAAAATACTGTTGTGTTTTTGCTTTGTTTCCAACTTAAGAATACATAAATGATAAATCAAAAGCGAAGCAAATTCTTAACAATGCATCAGTCAAACGGAGAATTCTGTGTTGTTTATATTAACAGGAGTGCGCGCGCATTCACCGAGCGTCAACTACTTCGGCAGAATGCAGGCAGGTGTCGCTGATGGTTGATTGCTTCCATATTCCCGCTTCGGGCAATAAAAAAAATTCGCCTTCAGTCGGTTGCATTCGGTAATACGTCACATGAAAACTAAAAATCAAAGCGCTTTTGCATTAAATTGTGTAAAATTGTTATTCTGACGAACAGCAGAGAAAATTGGGTTAAACGAGTCGTTCCGTTCCTATCTCCCGACCAGGTGGCGCGGACTTTAACGAGCCCATCAATCACGTAACGTCCATCTTTGTCGATAAATCGCCGGGCGGGGGCGAAGACAGACCGCAGTCGTGCTTTCTTCCGGTCGGAGATCGGTTGAGGGGTTTCGGTTGTGTAAGAGGCCCGGCCAGCAAATGTTCTAGCACTTCACATATTCAAACCGAACAACGGTTAAAGTACATCCGCGATCCAAGAACTACTTTTAGGCTATCGTCGAACCGGCTCGTCTTGTCTTTTTTTTTTTGGTGTGACTCTACGCCTTACTCTCTGAACGACGAGTACCTCCACGTGCGGTTAATTCGTTCTCCTTTGGAGGGGACGAACGGAACGGACTCTATCTAGACCGGCCGTGATGTCACTAACCGTGTCGAGCCTCGTTTTCTTGCAGACCTGCTTTGGACCGCGCCCGAGATTCTGCGAGAGGCGCCGCAGAAGTTGACCGGGTCGGAGAAGAGCGACGTCTACAGTCTGTCGATTATCGCGCAGGAGCTCATCCTCAGGAACACGCCCTATTGCACGACCGGCCTGACCCCTGAAGGTGAGAGCGCGTGCCGCCAGGCAACCATTTCAATATCATTATCTGCACTCCCCGGTAATCGGACGAGTCTCCCATATGTCTCCTTTAAATTCTGGTGGTCGCCTGGTGCCAAACAACACCTAGTCTAGTTTAATCTTCTCGAATGGAGATTTTCACGGAATTTTACTTACCGCGCGCCATCTTCCTCTTGCAGAGATCATACAAAAAGTCAAGAAACCTCCGCCCCTGATCAGACCGTCCGTGACGCCGCAGGCAGCGCCCCCTCAGTACATCCAGCTAATGAAACAGTGCTGGGCCGAGATGCCAGACATGCGTCCGGACATAGAAACGATCTACCAGCAGTTCAAGATGTTCAACAATGGCAAGTAAGTACCCGTACATTACTCCAAATTTACTTTCCCTTCATCGCTGAAATAATTATATCACTAATGAGCAACGCGGGTTCGAGTCCGCGTACCCGCAATTTTACAACCAATGGGCATAACCGACGTAAGGGGATTTTACAGCGTTTTACTGAGAGCGGAGAAACCGACTGTAGCACATCGACGTCAGCGGGCGAGGGGAGCAGCAATTATTCCCAGCAGCACTGGCGCGGAAGTCGCGATGCGAAGATGTCAGAAGCTGCTCACCAAATTGATTTTCGGTCTCACTATTTGCAGATGTTCTTGCTTTATGGCCGCCATAATCGATATGGCGCTTCTTTCACCGCCAGGGGCGGGATACTGAAAAAAGCAAAAAAATAACAACAGCTTTGTTCGCCAGGATATAAAAAAAACAACTGGGGACAGTTATCTGACTTCTCTTAATTTGAAATGTTTCCTATTATGGCTTTCGTTCTCCCTCTCTCTCTCTCCTCATCTCTCTCTCTCTCTCTCTCTCTCTCATCTCTCTCTCTCTCTCATCACTCTCTCGCTTTTAATGATGTCATCCTCTCTCTCTCTCTTCATCTTCACTCTCCTCTCTCTCTCCATCTTCTCTCTCTCTCTCTTCTCTCTCTCTCCTCTCTGTCAATGAATTCCAGTTAATATGTAAAGTAGATATCGTGCGTAGAGTAACTGTCATATAAATCTCGTCTAAAATGAATCGGAAACGATGGAAAGTTCAAAGCTTAATCCAATATAGAAATTCTTTTAAAATACCGTTACGTTAAAAAGTTATTTGCCAAAGCGAAGACAGCTAATGGAAAAAAAAAACAACAACAACAAACGTTTCCGATCAAACTCCGGCTTGAATTAATTCTCTTTTTGGTTTTTATTGCGTCGACTTGAGTCCCTTCTCTGTTTACCTTTCATCTTGTATATCCTTCAAATCACAGCCTTAACTTCCTTGGCGACTGATGCCGACATCTCTCCCGATGATATACTAGTTGTTGTTGTTGATTTTTTTCTTCATTACGACAGTTTTCTGCGGTTTTTTGCCAGTGGATCAGGAAAGGTTTGGTGAAGCTTACGAACCTGGATTTGGCACCAGAAGAGGGGGGATCCAGAACTGCGAAAAACTGATTGCTCCTAAAGTAAGGCTTCGAAATGACGTCGTGATCGCAATTAAGCAGCCTCAGCCGGTATACAGGAGACGCTATCTCCTCCTTTTGCCTTAGATTTTCCCGACGAGTTTTTGACGTAGATCCTTCCGCCGTAACCAGATAATCTATCGTTTCTCACTCCCTCGTACCGAAAAACACGAATATTGAAGCGCTCCCGGTTAGGAGCTGTAAACACCATTTTATTTGCGGGGATGGATGGATCGGGATGTAGGACGTTCGTTGCCAAAGTCTCTTCCGGACTGGAACGCAGCCCGTACACAGCTCTCGGGAGCGCAGTTACCAGAACTATTTCAAGTTGGAAAATTACAGAGACCAGTCCGAAAAATGGCTGTCTGGTTCAGTCTACAATGCAGCCGTGACGCACGCCGATCTGACAGGTGTCTACATAGGTGATTCCGTTTTTTAAAAATTATTTATTATCTTTTTTGTAGAAAGATGAATATAGTCGACACGATGTTCAAACTGCTGGAGAAGTACTCAAACGACTTGGAGGACATCGTTCAGGAGCGAACGATGCAGCTGGAGGAGGAGAAGAAAAAGACGAACGAGCTTCTGTATCGCATGATGCCTTCGTGAGTATCGCAGTACTACACTCACCTCAACCTTAAAGCTTGCCACCATATGAGAAAACATCGCTATTGCAGTTAATGTGGCGATGATCTAGGGTGTACTGCAAACTCCGTGTAAACAGCCTGGCATCTTTTTTTTACTATACACGCAATAGTGTTAATAGTAGCGTCACAGGCAGCCGGTCCTTCGCGAATCCCTTTTCTTCCTTCATCCTTTAGCGAATTTAAATTCAGACGGAATAATTTCTGTGGCAACAGGCAACTAATCACGAAAACCCCTGTTCTGAGCCAATATGTTGCCTCGTTTTCCTTTTAATTAGGAGTTGCCAGTGTTATTTGCTAGAACATCCCGGAATATTCTGGTTCCAATCAGCCTGCAAGTACATTTGCACAAAATCCGGTTATCTAGGAGAAATTGCTGAAGTCTTCTCTCTAAGTAATTATCTTGGATATTTCAAAACCTTTCTTACCTTGTTGGCATGGACCTGGCCATAGAGCCAACTCTGCAGCGATGGAGTAATTATATATAATTGTATATTTATAATTATACTTTTCTGCAGGCACCGAAAATCCGTTTTGACTCCGATTGGGTGGTTCTGCGTTCATTTAACAGCAGAACCTCAAAGAGGGGCAGAAGATGTACGACGTATGATGCCTGCCTAAGTTCATTCATGAAAGTTAATCCGTCGTGACGCTTATACATCCGATTCTTAAAATCAGACAATCCAAGAGTAAAATAAACCTTTCAAACACTTTGGTTTAAAGTACCGATGACGTCATTGCACTAGTAAAATCTGTCAACATTTCAAGTAAAGAAAAACAACAACTTACGTTAAGTGACCGGGGGGATGAAGACTCTTCGCTCTTCTGATCGGTGTTTTTTTCTTCTTACAGGACCGTAGCAGACAAGCTGAAGCTCGGAAAACCTATAGCTGCAGAAACCTACGCTGAAGTGACCATCTACTTCAGTGACATCGTCGGCTTTACGACCATCTCGGCGATGAGTACGCCCATGCAAGTAGTGGACTTGCTCAACGACCTCTACACCATGTTCGACGGGACCATCGATAACTACGATGTCTACAAGGTGCGTTTTCCTATCCTTTTCTCTGTCCATTCATTGGTACGAAAGGAAAATAATGCATGATGGGTAACGTTTTCTCTTGCCTGTAACATTACTGCTAGTAGTTAATTTGTCATCGCTGAAAGAACGTCGAGGCCTATGATGAAATGTTAATGTTACGGTGAGATTAGTTGATGCACTAGACCACTAGAGTGGTTCCGGTTAATTGAGAAGTAAGATCAGTTTACTGGTCTAGGCTTGTGAAATTGACCGCAATAGATAACCGGTGTGGTTCCGGTTAGATGAGAAGAAGATCAGTTTACTGGTCTAGGCTTGTGAAATTGACCGCAATAGATAACCGGTGTGGTTCCGGTTAGATGAGAAGTAAGATCAGTTTACTGGTCTAGGCTTGTGAAATTGACCGCAATAGATAACCGGTGTGGTTCCGGTTAGATGAGAAGTAAGATCAGTTTACTGGTCTAGGCTTGTGAAATTGACCGCAATAGATAACCGGTGTGGTTCCGGTTAGATGAGAAGTAAGATCAGTTTACTGGTCTAGGCTTGTGAAATTGACCGCAATAGATAACCGGTGTGGTTCCGGTTAGATGAGAAGTAAGATCAGTTTACTGGTCTAGGCTTGTGAAATTGACCGCAATAGATAACCGGTGTGGTTCCGGTTAGCTGAGACGTAGAGTAAGATAAGTTTACTGGTCTAGGCTTGTGGAAATTGACCGCAATAGATAACCGGTGTGGTTCCGGTTAGATGAGAAGTAAGATCAGTTTACTGGTCTAGGCTTGTGAAATGCCCCGCAATAGATAACCGGTGGGTTCCGGTTAGATGAGAAGTAAGATCAGTTTACTGGTCTAGGCTTGTGAAATTGACCGCAATAGATAACGGTGTGGTTCCGGTTAGATTGGAGAAGTAAGATCAGTTTACTGGTCTAGGCTTGTGAAATTGACCGCAATAGATAACTGGTGTGGTTCCGGTTAGATGAGAAGTAAGATCAGTTTACTGGTCTAGGCTTGTGAAATTGGCTTTTACATTTTTTTCTTCAATTCAATCTCGCAAATACCGCGCGAAAAATAAATTTTCCGTTTTTGAAACCATCTTTGAAAGTCTCTGGATTCCGTCCATCGGTACCTAGTCTCGAACCATCGTTTGTCTAATTTCAGAAGTACCGAAACCAAGTTTGAGCCAGGGAGAATTCTTGAATTTTTTTCAAAGCACTTCGCGAAAATCGATTAAAGCACTTTTTTTTTGCTCAGTCTCCATATAACTTCGGATGTAAAAGATATTCAAGTCTCTCCCTCCACGTGAACGAAACTTGTTGGTGGTAAACCGGAAGTTAATAGCAGAAAATTGCCAGTCCCCAACACATTTCACGCTGTTTTCTTTCCAGTGTTCTGAGATTTCCCTGGTGAGTGACAGATAGACTAATCAGAGTGTCTCCTTTTACTAAAACATATTACTTAAATACACTATTCAACATAGATATCCACATTGTACAAGGGTGTGCTGAAATCATTTACGACAAGCACTCCATTTCATAAGCCAGTTCCAGACAGTACCTACTAGTTGTTACAATATAGACCGATTTATCAACCATATTGGATTTCTAGTTTCACTTTAAGCCGGTAGAACCGCCTAGAACTGATCACAAGAAGCGGTTTCTTTCGCGTACACTCTAAACTGCTAAGGATAATATGCTGATGAACGAACGGTGTATATTACATCTGATATTATTACAATGCACTTTTCGGTATTGGACCCCCTTACCTATAGAGATGCAGAACTTCCCTGGTAAGTCAAGTTTTGAGAGATGTACGTGAATATACTGCCCCCCCCTTATTTTCACTTACTGTTAATGTGCAGCATGCTGGCATTTAAAAAAAACTGTTTCATTTCACGAAATTGGTCGTAGAATGATGCAACGGAAACAGACACGACATCTGACGACCACAAAACATGCAAGAGAGATTGCTTTGCTAGAGTCTGGATCAACTCAACCTCAACTGGCAGGTGAGCTTAGCGTAAGCTTAATAGTGGTTTTTGTGATTCAGTATCAATAACGCTTCTAGACGACATGGTGGATGACTGATTCAAGCCAGCAACGCTTCAGCAGGATCGATTTTTTGGCCTTACGAACGAGAAGAAACCGTTTTCAAACGACACATCAGTTGAAATCTGATCTTCAAGTTGAAAGGGCTGTCAGTATCTCAGCATAAACTATAACTTAGGGATGATGAATGATGTGTAGTCGAGAAAAGTGTATTCGCATACCACTAACCACGGGCCGCGGTGGGACTTGGCAGTAGACTATTTAGGGTGGACAGCGAGAGACTGGACGCCTGCAATATTCGTGGTCGAGTCCCGATTTTGTCTAGACATTACAGATCGAGGTGACTGGATGTGGAGAAATCCAGGGGAGGGGTTTAATTTTGCCACCGTTGGTGAGCATGACCGCTATGTAGGTTGCTGAGTTATGGTATGCGAAGCGATAAAATGGGATAACCACGTTTTCTGGAACGATACCTAGAGAGGCTTAGAAGGATGGAGATAATATCCTTAACGTTTACGTGAGACCATACGCAGGGGATACTGGGGATTACTTCATTCGCGTAGACGATAACGCTCGTCCACATCCCTCGCGGAGTTATCCAGCACCTAGAGAAAAAAGACTTAGGGAGCAGTCAGCTCAATATCCAAATCTTAATCCAATGGATCACGTCTGTCGCATGATTTAGGATGACACTGCAAGACGTCTTGCACTACCACGTATTTCACACAAACCTGGTGGCGCTCTTGTGAAGGTTTGGCACAATCTGGTCCCGACCAACATTCAAAGACTCACCGGAAGCAGTAGAAATCTGTCATTCGTTCCAGAGGTTTTTACAGAAGACACCGAATGAATTTCTGTGCAGGAATTTGCCACCCTGGATCAAAATACCAGATTTTGTACACCCTGTCTGAATAACTAAAGCTCTTTTTTTTTGTTGTTTCTGAGGGGTTCCTTTTTGTTGAATCGCAATGGCATCTTAACTATTCATAATTTTGCAACCAACGTTATGACATCAACGATGTAGCACTTAATCCATAGCAATTTCCGCGTCACATATATTTCTGTTATCCTTTAGCATTGAAGACGATTATTTACTTATGAGGCAAGAAAATTTATAACCAGCTTTACGTCTTAGCGAAGCTCAAGCTACTTCACGGCGGAATAGTATTTAAAATATTAGCGGAACCTGATCCGTTCCGCTGAAAGAGTTAAGTTGACGCGAATACTGATGGATTACATCGGTACTTATAATTATTGGGTTCATAGGACACCTTTCTGAAGGTAGATAACAAAAGCAGTTATCAGCCGCCTTGCGAGTTTCACGGTGATCTTCGTGTATACTGCAGGTGGAGACGATTGGAGACGCCTACATGGTGGTAAGCGGCCTTCCTGTGCCGAACGAAAACAAACACACTGGCGAAATTTGTACTATGGCACTCGATCTTCTCAGCCAGTGCGGATCCTTCCGGATACGGAACATGCAGGACATACCACTGCGCTTGCGTATCGGCATACATACTGGTGAGTATACTAAAATATAAACCCTCTAACGCCCGCTGAAGGCGAAAAGATCCTGTGGGGAATGGTAAGTAATACCCGGAAATTGAAGCAGATATCCGTTTCTATTACAGTAGAATCTCGTTTATCCGAAATGCTTGACATTCAAAGACTTTCGAATAACCGATATTTGCGTTAATTGGATAACGCAAAGGCTAAGATCGGACCTCATTTTCGTTTCGCTTCTGTCCCCAACTGGACTTTTACATATCGTAAATCTTCAACAAATGAACTAAATAAAACAAAGAAAAGAATTAATTCACATAAAATAAAAAGTTTTAAAAATATAATTATCACTGACCAAAAAATCGTTTGAAGGACGTAAACATGGCTGAAGTGGATTAATGAGGCAACCACAGCTGAATCAGGGGCTAACGGAAATAGAAGCCGGAGGAGACTGTTAGGGATGCAGATTGTCAAGTGTAGGAACAGGAGAGAGGCTGGATGGTCATCACCTACGTCACGCTTCGTGTACAGTATAGCAATTTCGGCTCTGTAACGTCAAGTAATGAGTTGGAGGGAGAGTTTGGAGTAAAAGAAAACTGAGGCCACAATCTCCTGATGCTTAATGAGTTTATTCTGACTGCGGCAAAGTTGCATTTATTTCTTGTTAAGTTATGCACGATTCTTGCTCAAGAAACTGATATAGATGGCTTGTTAGGGCTATCCCTTCGTCCGTAGTTATCTTTCCTTGAGTGGCCGCGACTTTTCTATTATTGTCACCGTTTTCCCTCTTCATCAAAAGTGGATTCATCACAACGACAGCAATTTCAGCATCCATCGAAGTTTGATGCACTGGTACATTATTCAATTTACCTCATCATCTTTATTTAAGTCATGCCTGACCAATTCTGCCACCTTACATTTGTCTTGATTAGTGTGCAGGCGTTCGAATTTGCCCACCACTCTCATCAAGACACTCAGTGGTAGTTACACTTCATACTTTCGATGGATCTTTGATCCATAGATCGGATCGAAGAAATACAGTTATCAAAAAAAAACCATTCCCGGAAGCCAGTTGCTCTGAATCTGGTAACGAAAAACACCATCAGTTTTCTGGTAGGCCCACCCTTTTTTTTGTTTTTTAACAATGATCCCTGGCTTCTGGATTAAAATGCCGATCCAATCAGTCGTCGGTCAGCCTCTACGAAAATCCATGCTCGGCTATTTGAGCCGTGATGTACCGGTAACCCTTTCACCTCTTTGAAGGCGCGATTTCCGAGCACTTTTCTCGGACTCCCTTCACCCCCGGACGCCACACACTCGTCACTTGTCACCAAAGTATTGCATGGTACGCGTCGCCAAAGGGATCGAATCCATCTTTGGAAACGATTCCGCTGAACAGAGGAATTTCCGGAATATTGAAAGGTTTAAAAAAAATTTTTTTAAATCGTAAGTGTATTCATTACTAGCTGGGGGTACCCAGAGCAGATTCTGAAATATGTGCACCTAAAATCTGGGGCCCCGCCGTGAAAGAGAGGCAACACCCTGTGCTTACGATACAGATTTTGTCATCATTAAGAATTGAAGTTAATGACTAATAAAAATCGATTTCTCCTTTCATGGATTTAACTTGAGTGATGTCAGGATAGCAGCGGCTACCTCTCGCACAGACTTCATAAGAGCGTAACGTAGTAACGTCAGGGTTATCACTGGTACAGTTATCTCCCCTTAGAATGCATAAAACTGAGGCGGAATTCTGTTTTTAGTGGAGCTCAATAACCAAAACCTCACGGACAGACTCCGGGCAATGCCAAAACTCACAATCAAAAAAAAATAAAAAAAGGAAGTAAACAACTTTGCTTATAATCGAACCCGAGCAGAACAGATATATTAAATGAATGATGGCGTCTAATAATTTGTTGCCAGTCCATCAATAACGTCGTGATCGATATAATATGGGGGTGGTTTTAAGCCGAAAGTGCAGCTGTTTTGGGTTATAGAAGAAAACTCGTTCCAATGATTTTCAATAGTTTCTTTATTAATAACTGGTATGCGTCATTACTCATATCCGCAGCTTGCAGACGACAAGGATGTTTTCCTCTCGGTTTTGTAGATATTCCAATAGGAAAAACTCGCCTGGCTGAGTTAGCATCTCTCCCCCCCCTCTCTCTCTCTCTCTCTCTCTCGCTCTCCTCTCTCTCTCTCTCTCTCTCTCTCCTCTTATCCTATCTCTCTCCCCTCCTCTATCCTCATCGCTCTCTCTCTCATCTCTCTCTCTCTTTCATCTCTCTCTCATCATCTCTCTCTATCACTCTTCATTCTCTCTCTCTCTCTTCTTCATCTCTCTCTCTCATCATCTCTCTCTATCACTCTCTCTCTCTCTCTCATCATCGCTCTCTCTATCACTCTTCATCTCTCTCTCCCTCTCTATCCTCATCTCTCCTCTCATCTCTCTCTCTCTTTCATCTCTCTCTCTCTTTTCATCTCTCTCTCATCATCTCTCTCTCTCTCTTTTCATTCCTCTCTCTCATCATCTCTCTCTATCACTCTTCACTCTCTCTCTCTCTCATCATCTCTCTCTATCACTCTTCATCTCTCTCTCTCTCTCTCATCATCTCTCTCTCTCTCACTCTTCATCTTCTGCTCTTCTCTCTCTATCCTCTTATCCTCATCTCTCGCTCTTCCCTCCTCTATCCTCTCTCTTCTCTCTCTCATCTCTCTCTCTCTTTCACTCTCTCTCATCATCTCTCTCTCTCATTTTTCATCTCTCTTCTCTCATCTCTCTTCTCTCTCTCTCTTCTCTCTCTCTCTCTCTCTCTCTCTCTCTCTCTCTCTCTCTCTCTCTCTCTCTATCAGAATTCAGAATTACATGTTTATATTGATTACGACGAAGGAACCTCGTGGTTCCCATCAATAAATCAACTAAGAAAAATAATCGGTTTATTCTTCAGAGACTCTCCGTGGCTATACTTTATATAAAATCTCATACAATGAATCCTTTTACTGATGACTTAACACTAAATTATTTTGCAATAATGTAAGTTTCTCTGACCTGTGTGCAGTCCTAGATATACATTTTCATTTGGAATTTTTTATAAAAGGGAATTAATGTATTTCTATTATTATTAGATACTCCTAAAGAAATGATTTTAATTTCATTCTTAAAAAAAGCAAGTTTTCTAATTTGCTTTTGCAACAAAATAGTGTAGGCGTGGCCCTCCACCTTTGAATAATATTGCAAAACTTATAATTCGATTTAATCACTTTGAGTGAAGTGAGAGTCAGATCGATAATTTCTTCCGGTTTCGTGAAGAATCAGCGTGCTCTCAACAGTTCGCTTCCAAAGAGTTTGTACTGGGAACGAATCAAAGTAAAATCGACGTTTCATCTTTAAAGCTATCGCGAGTACTTTTTGTCACACAGCCGACTGTTGTGGAGAGAAACCTTATTTGATTAGCATTCTGAGAAGTAGCTTCGTGGCATCAGAAGCTTTCTAGATGAGATGCTGGAATTCCTCAGAACTGTGAAATGTTACCAGCGATGAAGCATGGACAACGATTTCTTTATCTAAACCACTGGCGTCTGAAAAATTGTGTCTCCCTCACAGGTTAACGAAATTATAAAGCCAGTTAATCATCCCTAGTGGGTGGGGCAGCCTCAGATCGGTGTTACCGTGAATGGTCATCTCTGGAAATAATTACAGTATCAACTCAAGAAAGTTGGCGACTTTGTGGTCCATAAAGATATTTCTATCGTCTATGTAATGCCAAAAAGGTTTTAAGAAACAGTTTAATAACTTCGAATGTTTACGGTTAATTAAAGCTTAGCTTGGGTTTCAGACTTTCAAGAGAAAAACGTCGTGTTAGCGACTTTTAGAATAATCAGCCGTTTCGACCATTGTTAATGATCAGATATAATTGATTTTCCATTTGGCAATTCTAAACTGGCAAAGGCTTCATCACGGTTCGATAATGGTTGCCAATATTCATGGGGACTGGAATTTCTCTTTCCTGGAACTCTTCTTTGAGCCATGAAGATTCTTACCGTCTAACAAAAAAATAGACGAATTAATTCTTGCGCATTCCCTGTTAAATATGCAGAGACTTGGCATAAGTGAATAGACACCTTTACGGTTTAAGTATGTATTTTAAGTCATGTGATAACCAGATTATGAGCTATAAGAAGAGATACGAGCCTAGGACGTGATATCCGCAAACGGCTGGTGCTCGCAAATTTCCGCTGTCGACTGCTATACGGTGACCGTCTGTTTCAAAAGAAGCCGCAACAAAGCAGGAGCCGGTGCTGTAATGGCGAAAGTGGAGATCGAATCTCGACAAACACATGCCAGTGTCTACGACACCATCGGACATCGTTTGCACACCACGGAATACAACACAAGACAAACCACACACAAGCGACGTCAGCGCGTGGCCATGATGAGCGATGCAGGTGCTATACCATACCTCTCCTGTCCCGCGAAGAACTGCCATTTGTTCCGATGAGTCCAGGTCTTTGTAGTTCTTAAACGACGGTCGTTCATGGATGGGATCCGTCCAGCGTAGAAATTTGGGTGGGGCCGGAAGATGCGTCTCTGGCCAGTCTGCGGATGTATCAGCACTCTACAAGCGGAATTTCTGCCTGTCTATGTCAGCGATCATCTGTCCGAGGCCGGCAGTGTTGACGCGATTCCCGACCGATCACCTCGATAGCGTCCCAATAAAACATTCACTTTCCGGAACCTCCTAGTAAATGTTCCGGACGATGACAAGCGTTAATCCATGGCGGGTCTGTCGTTCCCACCCACCCCACCCCGTTTAAACCCTGACCTCCACGGGGAGTGGGGAGCCGTGTCAGCTTTAAAGATGTGGGAGGGAGAAATGGACGACACGCGCTTAGTCTGAGAAGCTGGCTGGGTTTCGATCAACAGGGCGGGCGTAAACGAGATGGGTGCAGAGCAGCCGCCAGGGGGCGAGCTGGGGGCTGCGGCCGCAGACCCGAGGAGAATCGAATCATAATTCTAATAAGAGGAGTAAACTAAATGAGAATATTTAATTAAACACAGAAAGCCAAAAGCCTGCATAGTTACGCTAAACAAGAAGTCGTTTGTGGGCTTCCTAAGTGGGCAACCGGAGGAGGCTGGAGCGAAAAACTATTCTATCTGCTGGACAAAAGGATGCAAAGAATAGAGTGAAACATACAGCGGTGCCTCTTCGATGAGGACGCCATGTTTGTAAAAATTTAAACTCGTTAGATATATATTTATTTTGTCTTTTAATTCACGAACTGAAACATAACACATGTTTTCTTCATTCTCAGCATTTTCCATTGCGTGAGCTATTTCTTGCAAGTCCTATCATCATTGCTTCCGGTTGCTATTGTTGCTGATGCTGTGTTTGCTTTTCCGTCCTCAATGATATTATCTTAATTATCATATCGCTATCTCAATCGATAATGATGTTGTTATTACTGGTATTTTTTTTCTCATTTTTGCTGTACTGTCTCCATTACTGTTGTATCATACTTTTACAGCTGTTGGTTGCAGTACTACAACCGATTTGCACTTTACTATTATAATCACTATTGTTTCACCGCCCACGTTTTGGTCTTCACCGGTACCGCCATCACATTGGTTTCTCGTCGATTATCACTGTTCACCTATCTGTCTGCGTTTTAAATATCGTAAACCGGTTGTTTTTGTTATGTGCTTTTTTTTTTTTAATTCGCTCAAAGCTCGCATTGCACAGACGAATTCTAGATCAATTTATTTCGTTTAATTTCGGAACCTTACGACAAGGACTCCAAAAACAAAAATGTTTTTTTTCCCCCCAGGAATGAGGTTCCAAAATAAGGCGATCGATCAACGATCGTCTGGTCTTCGCGGGCATTTTATTCAGAAGCGACCACGATGATTGCTTCTCGGTCTTCTTCTTCTTCTTCTTCTTTCCGTATTTTATTTGGCATTTAAAAAGGAGGGGTGGAAAGAAAGATTAATACCAAAGGGAAGATCTGCTGAATTCTTGAAAGGTCAAATGGCAGAACTCCCGAGTTTGATTACGATGGCGAGAGTGGGAGGAAGGAGCAAATAGAAGAGAAGATTAGCTCGGCCTGGAGATTTCTTACAACTAAAAATATTTACATCACTTCCCGAATAAATATTCCGTACAACGGCCCGTCACTTTTCCTAAGGGAAAAAAAAAAACAAACAACAATAAATAACCACAAAATTTCTTTTTTAATGTATGTAGTAACACGTTTTCTAGACTGTGGCGCCTGCGACATTTCTGATCACGTGGTGGCCTCGCCCTGATTTTCTAGACCGGTAAGCTGCGTACAAGGAATCATGGGAAGACTATCGCAGATCTACAATACGTCTAGCCATTTCCCACGGGGGGGGGGGGAATCTTAGAATTCTATCAAAATCCAGAAATTACAATAAACGGGGAAAGATGGTTGGAGGTTTAGAAAAATTACCAAGATGATAACGGTCACGTGATATGGCAACTGTTATGAAATCAGAGAAGCAACTCGCAGCTAATATTACATTTGAAACGATCACCTCCAAAAATATAAACCGAAACTTCCGAACCCTTAACAGCAGCATGGAGAGAGACTAATCTTCCTTTAACTACCACTTCCAAACCCCTATAAAAGTAAATGGTACAACTACAGGTCTCGCTTTTCGTAGAGACCGGCGTCCTCGGAGTTTTTTTTGCGGTATACCTTCGTGCGCATGACAGTCCGGAAGTGAAGTCATCCACTTTTACTTGCAGTTATTATCATCCAGAAAATAAGAGATCGAACTGATACTGACGGTTTCCTGGTAAACGAAGCGCCAGACTCAGGACGGAGATTATTCGGGCGAAGGCAATAATAGGGTTTCTGAAATTAATTTCTGGAAAAAAAAACTAAACTGATTGATACACAACTGTAAAATGTGGTCGAATGCCGGCAGAAGAGGGAAAGATTCACTTCCTGAATTGAAAACAGAAATAAACAGGATAATGTAATCGTGGGTACGAACGAGACTCGCCAGTTGCGAGAGGGTTCTTAACGTACAAGATGTATGGATTGGCTTGGTTCTCTCAGATTACAGAAGCGACTGTTAGCTGTTTCATTCGCATGCGAGATTCTACACAATTAGACTTCGGAAGTTTGCTCTGCTCTGGGAGTCACCTCCACAACGGTGTCTGCCTTTCTGATCTACACCGCGGCCATGCTGACACTCTAACCTCTCCACCATACACGCAAACGCAAGCGGCCACACCGAACGAGAATAGGGTCCAAAAGGTGCCAGACCTCTGTCTCTAGTCTTTGCTGGTGTGGGTCCGTTCTTCCTCTTTGCCGGATCTTTCCGCCTGTCAGGTTACCGATGGTTCCTTGACATCACAGGACTGTTTTGTCACACTCTCAGATCTATTGCGTCCTTTTTGTAGTCGTGACGTCACCTCCGGCTGGACAAAACAAAACTTGTCAGCCAGATTTCCGGTTATGAGGAGTCCACCATATTTCCGTCTTATCCCTCGAGTGTTCTAGCGAAATTCAGAACTCTAAACTAGGCGAGGGGGGCGGAATATATCTTGATGGCTGGGTGCACGGATGTGTCCGGCTTCGACTCTATAACGAAAGGCTTATTTTGAAATCTCCTTCTGAGTTATAAAAAAAATTAATAAACATGACCAAAGGAAAGCCACAAGTTGGTACAAATGAGCCGAAATATAAACAGAAGGCTGTCATCTAGGCAGTCATCTCACAGCCCAAGTGCGGTTGCTATAATCACCAGCGATCGAGCACTCTAGATTCTGCGCTAACCCGCTCTCCTGATACCCGTTTCTGTCTTTCCGACCCCTGTACCTTTAAACGTTATGGTGACAAGTGCGTGTATATTGACTTATAACGTTACTTTAGTAACCCAAACATACCGACGCCACCATCAGTAGAGGCGTTGTATCATTCTTATGTGATTTTTCGTCTATAAGGGACAACGATGAAAGTTCTAATAAGTGAAATATGAAGAAAACTAGCCACTAGTCTAAGGTATCATCATATTTTTTTTTGACTGCTTGTGAAATACAAGGCAACAGTTGATTATTTCTACGCTGGAGAACAATAAATATGCTTCTATAATTTGTTTAGTCAACATATTTCGAAAATCTCATCTATTCATTTTTCTATTGTTATAAGAAAGGATTTATTCGTGGGTCTTGCACAATATATATCAATTATACCAGCCATTTTCCTTTTTGAAAATCTTAATATCATGAATATCGCAACAATATTTTGTAGAAATTATTACTAGCTGGAGAGTAAGAACTATAAAAGTTTGCTGGTACGCCAATCCATGCCGGTTCCGACTGGAACTCGAATTCCAGCTCCTAGTCGTGGTAGTCAGGAAATCTAACTACCTGGTCGCAAACGGAAAATGAAGACATGAAATGGACAAGAGCTGAAGTATATAGCGACATTCTCTTAAAGAACGTGGGCGTTGAATGTCAGTATGTCCTGTTGGCTCGATGGTAGATGAGTCTACAAAATTGCAACGTGCCCGGCAGATTTAAGACTCTCTACGACAAACACAAGTTACTTTTTCTTTTCACCTTGGCATGGTTGCAGCCCGCGTTATGGTACTCTTACTTCCATACTTGATCGTGAGCTGAAGGCATTTAGGAATCAAAGGTTCTCGTCAGGTAGTCTCAAAATTCGAATGTAAACTGCTGGAATCCGGACTCACTGGAGAAGAGTACACGGCGCCAATCTGTGATGGTTTTGCAAAACCCTTCTTCTGACCAAACCTTTCGAGGAATTTCGTTCTTATTGGACAGGTGATTTTATTTACGTGCCACACACGATGAAACTGGGCAGTTTCTTGACTCGTTTCTATCGCATGGCCAATGTCAGCGAGCGATGTCCGAGTTCTTGTTGCGTCGTTTTGCTGCAGCTACAAAATACATTCGTCTCTGAACTTTGTAGTAAAAACTGGACACCGATCCAGAAGAAATTTAGAAATTCTCGGCGACCCGATATTCGCTGGGCGCAATCTTAACGGCCTATAACACGACTCTGGGTAAATTGGAAAACACTGATGGGTTTACATATTTCCATTTTCGAGATGCCACTGGTGCAGTCTGGTTAATCGGCGACCTAGAGATTCAGTATATGTGTGGTAACTTTTGAAGTATGCCAAATCTCTGTCAGAACGATGGTGTTCTGCAATTTCCAGAAGCCATTTAAATGTGGTTTGTTTATTCTCCAACATGTAAATTAATGTTTTAAGGAAAATCCGGCCAAAGGTCTGGAAAACAGAGAATTTCTTAAAAGTGATACAACTATCCAAGTCACTTGTCTACAGTTTTATTGTGCGTGGAAGAGCAACTAAAAGTGCAATTAATAAGTTTAAAATATCTGTCAAAGAAAGACAGGTGAGAGAGCAGACAGAATCAATAAGAGGAACGATAAGAAAAGATACGAGAGCAAACTGCTACACCGGTTTCCAAGGAGCTGCGAGAGTGTACGTTATTTACTATTAACCCTCAAACATTGAGAAGTGGACTGCTTGATGGTGAATAGCACGGGAGTCTGGCCAGAAGTCATTCGTTAGCAAGAAAAACAGATCTAACAATCTGCGGTTTGATAAAGAGCGAGTTAAGAAAAATCAAATAAGGTTAGGTAGTAAGTATTTACATTTTGTAATATAAGTACCCAAAAAAAAAAAAAAAATCGGCCTTCATTCGTCAGATGGAGTAACCCGAGCCTGGAGACACGCAAAGGAACAGTTCGCTGTAGCTTGCAGTAATGAGTGATAGATAGTCAAGAGACTGTTCACATGCTAAAGTAAAGTCGGTGATGTGAAAATAATATAAACCGAGACAGATAGGTATACAAAGACGCACTGGAATGGTACCGCCATCAGCAAACGTTGAGATTGAATTCCCATTTTCCAGCAGGGTTCAGAGAACAGATTTCCACGAAGTAAAAGGTGAAGACGCTGGGGTGGCCTGCAGTCACTGGATCTAAACCCGGAGCGAATGGATGGCAGGAGATACGAGGCCAAGAGCATCTCAGAGAAAACCTTCAACAACGAACCGTTTAAAAACCATTATTGCTCATTGCCAAGGAATGATCGCCCAACATCTACCGATTACTGTAGACTTTTACTTTCCTCCATCTCAGAACATTTGCTCGCTATCATTAAAGCTAAGCATGTTCATGTTGGATATTAACACTGGTGGAAAATGTGAATGTGCAAACATTAGCAACCTGCATGTTTAAATAACTGTTTTAACATTACTTGGAAAAAATCATGGGTCAATAAGTATTTCATAATATACGTATTAATGTGGAAGTATTCTAAATGTCAGGTGACGTACATCTTACAGGCAGGGAAACGTTTGAACAACCAGTTTTGCGGGATGGTTGCACACCTTTTCATCTACTTGCCAAATAACACTCAGTAAACAGTAAGGTTTGTTGTTGTTGTTGTTGTTGTTTTTGTTTTTTTTTTACATTATCCCTCACAATTAGTTTACTTGGAAAGTCTAATTCAGGCCTAACTTACAGTTTCTACACGCCTAAGTTAATTTAATATCCTGAAAATAATACAAATGCATTCCACATTCATTCATTACACTGGTCAACAAAATTAAATGTATTATACTCATTATGAATGCAAACCAACTTTTCATGCTGATTTCAAAATTTCACTCCATTTGTAGGCAGCACGTATCAGTTTTTCAGTAGATACATGCGAATATTTACATATTTGTATATATTAAATCATTAACGTAATAAATAAGGACATATTATTTTTAGAAAGTAAATGAGTTTATTGAGTTAAAAATCTTCAATATCATTCTACAAAGAGTGAATACACAAAAAATGGGTCAGACAAAACAGGCAAAGTTAGAACAACAGAGTTAGAAACATTGTGATTTGGATTTCCTGCGGTGTTCCTGATCTGGTTGATCAAGGTAAAGTGTCCAGCAGTAGTCAGCCAGCATACTGTCATTCCAGAAGCCGTGGTACCGTTTCTCCATAGCACTAATGTCCTGGTGAAATCTTTCACCATGTTCATCAGACACTGCTCCAAGGTTATCTGCGAAGAAATCCAGATGGGAGTCCAAGAAGTGAACTTTTAGTGACATTGCTGAGTAACATTTCAGAAGATTCTTGATGCCATCCTTGTAGTCCATTGCCTTCTTGTTGCCCAAGAAATTCTCACAGATCCAATTGAAAGCATTCCAGGCAGGCAGTTCCAGTTCATCCAGTGTTGTCTTGAAGTTGACATCTTTGAGTACTTCTCTAATTTGGGGTCCGACAAAGATACCCTCTTTCAACTTCGCCTGTGTGATTTTGGGAAACTTTTCTACAATATACTCAAACCCTCTGGCATTTCTCTTCCCTAGTGTCTTTACAAACTGTTTCATCAGTCCACGCTTTATGTGCAAAGGAGGCAATAGGACATTACATGGATCTGCAAGAGGTGTATTCTTGACGCTAGACAGTCCTGGCTGGTATGATGTTCTTGTCTGCCAGTTTGATTCCGAATAATGTCTGTCAGTTGCCCGACTATCCCATGGACACAAGAAACAACAGTATTTTGTGAAACCTGCCTGCATTCCCATTAACATCAGACCAATTAAGACTGGACAATTTGAGATGTTGAAATACCTATTTCATCAGATAAAACTTGATTGGTTAATTTAAGATGATGAAATATTGCATCTGAACTATGCAGCAATGAATAATGTAGTTTATTTTAAAGGTGTGTTTCCATGATGTAAATGAAATACATGCATACACGTCATTAATTGTAATTTCTATATAATGCATGAGCTAAAACCAAAAAACTTTCTCATCTTGAAAACTGTACGTGATGTCAAAAAACTAATTGTATATTTGAAATCAGCATTAAAACTACACTAAGTACACCTTGACATCTGCTTGATGAAAATACTTGTTGACCACTGTTATTATTCATATATTGTTCATTACTCTTTTTTCTAGGGCCATGCGCAGCTGGTGTAGTCGGACTAAGGATGCCACGGTACTGCTTATTTGGTGACACCGTCAACACAGCTTCTCGGATGGAGTCAACTAGCCAGCGTTAGTTTCGAATTTACTTAACGATGAGCACTAACAGACAACCCTGCCAGAGATTCACACTAGGTTGGATTGTCAGTCTAAGCACGCCATTGTTCCAGAAGGATGCTTAAAGAATGATAATCTATTGATGACGTCTTGATTTATGCGGAATTTTTCTGTAAATAAAAGAAATATGATCAAAATAAGGAAAAAAAAAACCCTCAATTTTCGTTCTTCACTCCTTTAAATATATACGTTCTTTTTGTAATCTATAAATGATGGGTAAAAGCTCTATAGATATTTATTGTAACGTCATACGGCACAGCATCGCTAATATATCCACAAGATCTCGACCTACCGCCCCAGTTATCAAGGTGTGCCATTTACGTGATTGCTCCCGCGTGAATTTCCAATTATCGCGCCAGATGGTTTCGAAAAGGAAGCACTGATCTGAAAAAAAGGGGAAAGCTAATTGGCGAAAAGTTTCGGAGTGTGGCGTGGCAAATTAGCGCGCACTTCTGTGCCATCCCTCAAGGTGTTCAAGAAATCTTCTAGCACGTCGCTTTACTTTTTCCTTCTTTTTCATTTCTTCTTTCAGCTTTCAGAATCCATCTGAGCCAGCAGACAAAGGAGAAACTGGACATACTGACCGGATATACCTGCGAATTTAGGGGCGAAGTTGAACTAAAGGTAAACAGTCTTGGTGTTCGGGGACAACTCGTTCCGCAGTCATATTAGACCTAGCCTCCAAGCTAGCCCGGTGTACTAGTAAGTGGACGCATTCTGATACAGTCTCAATTTGTCTCTTCTTCTTCGAGAATTACTGCGTGAGAATCCAAACATCTCATCGAAATGCTGTCGCCAAACGGCGGATTCCATCAAACTATAACACAACTATTTTCACCTTACGTAATTAAAAAAATATCGATTTACTGTTCTACGTACCTTTTGTATTTTAAATTCCTTTTTTTGCCTTCTCGCCCAAATGCCAGCTCAAACAATTTAAAACTAATTGAAAGCCTCACTAATAGCTATTTGTACACAGTGGCAATAATTGTTTTATACAACATTTATATTCGCCGTGAGAAGGTTTCCCTCTTTTCTGTATTATCTCTTTTGAACGAGGAACGGATTCATACTCGACACCGGCACTCGACAACATGGCTACCGGACGTTGTTTTTTTTTGTAAACATTAAAGTAGATATCGATCCATGAAATCCACGACGTTGCGGAGAATTACCGCGTGGACGTTTTGCTGCTTTGGGAAGGATGACGAGCCGATTTCGGACGACTGTAGCCGGGAACGTGCGAGCAGTCGTCAACTGACGAGGATGGAAACAGGCAGAGAAACTCATTAGTGTCAGCCTTGATGTCTTCCTCGAGGCTATCGCGCGGCTTCCGCCTCTACGGGGCGGTTAATCGGTTCCTTTGCCACTGCTTTCGGAATACAACTCAACTTTGATTTCTGTTGCGTCCGTCACCTAACCATATCCTAAGCGGCCCTTCGTACCCCTTTCTCTCGGCTACTCCTTTCCGCAGAGCATTCATCCCACGATTACCTTGGAGACGGACTTCTCCGAATCTTCTTCCAGCCAATTGTAGCTCTGTTAGTTTCTATATCAGCTCATGCCACCCCCTCCCCCTGGGGCAATCCAGAACCGAAATCCAAGCCATCACCGCTTGTAATTGTTAATTAGGTATCTATTTTTGCGCCGCTAGTGGACTGTTACCCGATCTGATCGACAAAGCGGATACATATTCGCGCAGCTTTGTAGGAGAACAGGAAAGGCTGAGAGCACATTTGTCAACTTTCTTCTTAACTGACGGCCACAGCTACATTATTCAATACTCGACGTAAAAACCCTGAGATTGAAAGTAAGAAAGAACGGAGACAACTATGGCCGGGGGGGGCGTTGATGGCGTACATAACCTCTCCAAAAGTTGAGTCCCGGTTTACTATTTTCATGAAACTTATTTTCATCTTGTATCCATCTTCCCTAGCGAATACTGTCATCATACTTAAAAGGATGCCACGGGATTTGTCCCTACTTCTGTCTGGAGCCGGATGGAGAGAATAAGTCACTCTGCGTCCCATTGTTCTTCTGTGCATAAGTTAAGGGACAGATTTAAAGCAAATAGTTTGAAGTAATACCATCAGAGAACATCAGGTCTCATATATATATACAAAATGGGATTTCACTTAAACTGAAATCTTCGTTCTGATGGTTTTCAATAGTTAATTTATTACTAGTTGCTGTGAGCTTTTCTGATCAGAATAAAAATTGTTTAATTGATGTGGAATCATTTTCATAGGGAGAAAGACGGGGGGTGGAGGGAGGCTCAAAATCTGAGAGATTTAGAGACACGGGGAACTCCGATCCCTCCTAAGCTAACTACTTGACCTTCTTACAGTGAATTTTCTCCGGCGCGGTCTGATCGATCGATGTGTGCCGGCGATGGCGATAATAATAATTTAAAAAATGGCAGGAATACGACAACGAAACATTACGACTTTCATCCCGGTCCGGGAACCGAATTTACATTCGGAACACTAACCAGTGATTTGCCATTAAACTCTGTCGTGTTTATTTCAGAAGCGGATTCGATCGATATCCGAGCCCTTGGGAGATTCCGGTAACTTTTTTACGCCCCTGTAAAGGTGATTTAACTAAGACGCTCTTCGCCAAACTTGCATCAGTTTTATAAAGTCGAGTTTCATCAACCATGAAGTTTTTGCACTAATGTCTCTTTCTACAGTGGAAAGTATCACAGCTCTGCACTAAACTGGGGGGGGAGGACCTGGTGACACGGCCCCACATCGCCAGGCACTTTCCCGGTACAGCCGTTACGAATGAGATCCTAAAAAAAAAACATGTTCGCCGTTGTCTTGCACTCGACCCACTTCGCTACAAAAGCCCCAAACTCTCGTGGCTTCCGCCAAGAGAAGTTTGCCGAACAGTTTCTCTGAAGGTCGGGAAGACCAAGCAGATGTTATTTCTCTGGCGGTGGGTGGGCCCGAGAAAAGGGGGGAGGGGTCATGTGACGTGCCGGCCGGAATTCAACCCCTGACGGGTAGGATTTCTGGGAACTGCAACTGCATTTATCGGAAGACATTTGGGCATCACTCAGTCTATGACATTTCTGACCCCCCTCTCTCTCTCTCCATCTCTTTATCTCTCCATTATCTCTCTCTCTCTCTGTCTCTGTACTGACGTCATCATATCTCCCCTCTCTCTCAATCTCTCTCTCTCCATCTCTTTATCTCTCCATCATCTCTCTCTGTTCTGACGTCATATCTCTCTCTTTTCTCTGTACTGACGTCATCATATCTCTCTGTCTCCATCTCTTTATCTCTCTCTCTTACAATCTCTCTCTCTGTTCTGACGTCATATATCTCTCTCTGTGTCTCTGTACTGACGTCATCTCTCTCAATCTCTCTGTCTCTATCTCTTTATCTCTCCATCATCTCTCTCTTTGTTCTAACGTCATATATCTCTCTGTGTCTCTGTACTGACGTCATCATATATCTCTCTGTCTCTATCTCTTTATCTCTCCATCATCTCTCTCTCTCTGTCTCTGTACTGACGTCATCATATCTCCCCTCTCTCTCAATCTCTCTCTCTCTCCATCTCTTTATCTCTCCATCATCTCTCTCTCTGTTCTGACGTCATATCTCTCTCTTTTCTCTGTACTGACGTCATCATATCTCTCTGTCTCCATCTCTTTATCTCTCTCTCTCTCTCACAATCTCTCTCTCTGTTCTGACGTCATATATCTCTCTCTGTGTCTCTGTACTGACGTCATCTCTCTCAATCTCTCTGTCTCTATCTCTTTATCTCTCCATCATCTATCTCTCTCTGTTCTGACGTCATATATCTCTCTCTGTCACTGTACTGACGTCATCATATCTCTCTCAATCTCTCTGATTCCATCTCTTTATCTCTCCATCATCTATCTGTCTCTCTCTCACAATCTCTCTCTCTGTTCTGACGTCATATCTCTCTCTCTCTCCTCTCTCTCTCTCTCTCTCTCTCTCTCTCTCTCTCTCTCTCTCTCTCATGTACAAAATCTAAATCAGCGAGAAATGGGACTTTTGCTGAGCATCATTTTCACAATTGTGCGCCGACCACCAGTTCAAACACCTTCGGGCTTTGTTCGTTTCAATGGTAAATGTTCAGTTAACCACTTCAAAAGCGAACGCACTGCGACGCAACTGAAATGCATGCCTTTCGTTCTCATTGTTTCGCCAGGGAAAAGGGTTGGCCAAAGCATACTGGTTAATCGGAAAAGAAGGATTTACAAAACCTTTACCGGAAGTTCCTCAGCAAAACGGGTGAGTTGACCTGACCTGACATTTTTAGCTGTTCTAAATTAAGACCGGACCAATAAGACAGAGAGAGAGGGGCAGCTCTGTTCGTTATTCCTGATGTTTCGAATGGGGTAACTCTAACTATATCCCCTATAGTGTCCATTCTTCACCCTCTCGGTGAAGTATCTTTGGCGCTTAAGTCCTAAGATAAGATGAGAAAGATCCAGTCTGTACAGAATAATTCAAGCTTGGGATAATCTCATGCATATTTTCTCTTTGTTTATTTTAAAAAAGGGGGGATCGGCCGAAAAGAATCCGTGGCGTCTTATAAATTATAAATAATCGTCAATTTGGCACATTCTCGGCATAACACGGGATGCTATTACCAGTGTAGAATAATATCCGGGTTATAATGTTCCACCGCGGTTCTCTGCCCTTGCAAAGAAAGCTGCCTGCGAATAAACGAAGCATTCTTTGTTGATGTATCTTTTAAATCTATTTCCGGCTTCATTTTAGCCCTACGATTAACTAACCTGAAGCGCATCTCTAACGTTTGAGCTAAAGAATCTAAACGATTTAACAAAACTGATAAAGGAGGCAGTAGTTAAGGTGCTCGGGTTACTGTGAACCTGGTGACGTTCACGTCACAAAAGTAAGAGATACCGTTCATCGTTTTCCCCATTCGCTATTGTTTGTTCCAGGTTTCTACTTTCACTTTAAAACTGAATGCAACAGCGATAAATGTCCTGACCTGTTCCTTTTGTATTTAGCATCTCGCATTTAGCTCGAGTATCACCTTAGTTACAATTGTTTGATTGTTTCTTTTTCTCAAATGCGATTAACGTGCGAATAGTAAAATTTTCTTGTTTTTCTTTCATTCTGCAGGGAAGACAACCATGGGTAAGTATCAGAGTCTCCCAGCTGCTCCTTTTCATCTCGTTTTGATAACCTGAAGTCTACCGAAAGGAATATTCTAAGGAGGGACACTGAATGGCGGCAAAAATGTCGACCCACTTTTCGCCTATTTGAAAGTCTTGACAATTTCCTTTGTTTCATCTCAATTTTTTTTCTCTCTTCGATTTAATAATTAAGGGGAATAATATCAATAGAAACTTCTTAGATTAAGTCTTCAAGGATTAAATAATGTACCTGGTCTTGAGCAACAAATTCTAAGTAATCCGGATGTCCGCTGGTTTAAGTTTGGCAACAAACAAAAATGTTTAAGAGCTGGTCACAGTTTTGCTTACCGGATGATCAGCTGAAACTCGTCTTTAAGTAGCACAGCTTTTATCAAATAAATATCTAAGTTAGAAATCAGCTCTAGGAAGAGAAAAGAACAGATCTGATCAGGGAGGTGGGGAGAAAGAATTATAATTTAGAGAATGTGAACAATGCGGTTATTAGGGGATGTGGCTCCCCCTGGCGATAATACGTGACTCACGACTGCCTTTTCTGCCTCCTACGGCTCTTTCGGCGAGAGCAGTGGGCAATAAAAGAGGAGGAGTTGCAGCTTTCGGAGTAATCTCTGAGGGAAGGCAGCGACATGCCTCAAACATTTCCACCAGTTCGGGAGTACCTGCTGGCCATATCAGACGGTTAATGGTTCGATCTTAAATATACTGGTCGATTACACGGTGCTCTGTGTGGAGATCGTTGTCGTTCATTAAAATGAAGTCATCTTCAATTGCACCCGGATATGGTCTCATATAGGGCTCCAGAATCTCGTCCTTATTATACTTCATTGCACTCAGGGTTCTTCCCAGACCATGTCAAACGACCGTCGAAGTGATCCCTTGCCATGACGTTGCTGCGTGATTCCAGGTTCCTTCCAGATGAATACGCTCCGTGAGTTACATGGAAGGCTGCATCTTGATTCATCAGCAGTGATAACATACCCCCCCCTCCATCCGGTCATGTGGTGTCGAAGCAACACGCTCCCGGCATCAGATCGACCATCCGTGTTTATGGTGGCGGGTCAAAGGGATGCACACCGGGAGTCGCCGCCCGTAGAGCCCCGTTTTTCTTCATTCAATCCCCTGCATGTCGCGAAGAGATCACAAGCACAGTTTGGCAGGTTTGGGAATTTCCGCTTCGCCGAACCAAAAGTGACGCGCGCACAGATCGACTACTTAGGTTTGTAACTCGCGGTTCGACCTTGAACTGGTCCTTCTTACAATTTCTCTAAACACCTAAAAATTGTTTCCAAAGACGAGGAGCCAGACTTCCGTTTAGATTTAGCCATTCCGACGCCTGGCTCTGTACTGACGTCATATCTGTCTGCGTACTAACGTCATATCTGTCTGTGTACTGACGTCATCTCTCTCTCTGTCTCTCTCTTCATCTTCTATCTCTCTCTCTCCATCTATTTCTGTACTGACGTCATCTCTCTCTCTTCATCTTCTATCTCTCTCTCTCCATCTATTTCTGTACTGACGTCATCTCTCTCTGTCTCTGTCATCTCTCTCTCTCTCTTCTCTCTCTCTCTCTCTCTCTCTCTTCTCTCTCTCTCTCTCTCTCTCTCTCTCTCTCTCTCTCTCTCTCTCTCTCTTAACATAACCCACCCAACGATCCAAAGTTTATTTACACGTTTATCTGATAAAAGTTGTTGCTTTGCGAAGAGTAGTTCGCGTTGGACATCTAATGAGTAAAAAAACTGTAACCATTTTGAAAATATATTTGCCGTTTTTATTTGGTGCTCTAACTTTTGAACGCCGGTGTATCTGGAAAATAGTTTCGTTCCTCGTTTGACCTCATCAACAGATTTTTCCTGACCAAGAAGTGTATCGGCGACACGAGGGCGGGAACACTACACCGCCATCCATTAATCTCCGTATACTTTTACTATGAACATTTCATTATCAATGCCCTTTATATATATATATAGTTATTCTGTCACGCTTTATTTTCGATTTCTTCTAGTTCATTTTCATAATACGCACAAACGAGCAGCGATCGTTTTATTGCGTTTGCGGACGCCCCGAAGAGTCTTGTCCGTCGAGTCGTTCGCCATCCTAACGCGCGGTTTGCTATCCTTTTCAGACTGGCGTCGCTGGTGACCCAGTCGAGACTAACGGAGGAGGTCAAGAGAACAATCGTGAAGTGCGACGTAGAGGTGGCGAACCCCGACGAGCCGGACCGCGACGACGACAGTCGAATCACGGACTTGCGAGTGGAAGTGACAATGGAAGACCATCGATCGGCGAGCGAGCTCGAAGACCGGTCGCAGCGGGGCGGCGATGACGGCGGCTCTGCGACGGAAACGCCTGTCCCGCAGGACGCACCACACCAGGCGGTTGTCGGTTCGAAGACCCCGCTCAACGACGACCAATTGCTCGCTCCCGTGTCCGAAACCTGACGCCATCTCTCTCTCTCTCTGTACCGACGTCATATCCCTCTCTGTTGTGTACTGACGTCATCTCTCTCTCTCTCTCTGTACCGACGTCATATCCCTCTCTGTTGTGTACTGACGTCATCTCTCTCTCTCTCTCTGTACCGACGTCATATCCCTCTCTGTTGTGTACTGACGTCATCTCTCTCTCTCTCTCTGTACCGACGTCATATCCCTCTCTGTTGTGTACTGACGTCATCTCTCTCTCTCTCTGTACCGACGTCATATCCCTCTCTGTTGTGTACTGACGTCATCTCTCTCTCTCTTCCTCTCTCCTCTCTCTCTCTCTCTCCGCTATGTCACGTTTCCAGAGAAAGGATTCGGTAAGTGACAAAAACGAATGCTACCCAAAACTCGGGTGCTTCTTTGTCTTACGGACAAAAGCACGCCAAACGTTTTTGCATATTTTCGTAATCCTTCTTTTACAGTTTATTTATTGCATGTACTTTCCCAAACTTCTAGAATCAGCTCCTTTCTATCCGTGTTATGTCTGAGCATCTCGTTGCTAGAATTCCACGAACACGATCAGAGACGCCTGCAAAAAAATTTCGAATCTGTTCCTTCCTCAAGCGTGGTCGGGTCGTCTTCGTAAACACTAAATCTGATTTATTCCGACATTTAACCAAATATAGGACTGTTTTGAGAACTGCATTGTACTGTATAATTCTATTTTTTTTTTTTTAAATCACATAAAGTTTGATTCCGAACACAAAGCACCATCTGCAACACACGCGCGCAGAGATGGGATGTTAAGCAACATAAACTTAATTCTTCTGACAGAACAGGACCCCAAAAAAGCCCCTTTATGGTGAAATCCTTAATTAAACTTTCCTTTCCCCACCTAAGCTAAATCAAGCCAATTAAATGTCAGCTCGAAGTCTGTGGCGCTAGGCCATGATGAGCACTAATTTACCATTCAAACACAATTTTAGTCACATGACTCCGACGGGGAGGGACGGAATCACGTGACTCCGACGGGTGGACGGAATAGGGTTCGTATGTCCGTCGCCTCTGAAAGTCTAGACTGCTGTTACCTTTTCCGCTGTGACTGGTTTTCGTGTCGAATTGTAAGTATTCGTTAAGTAGAAAGTGGGCCCTTTTTGTCTAATTAGTTAATATGACTGTGATCTCTTAATTGCGTCAGAGAAAGACGATAATGCTACGAGGGGGGAGCGAAAGCCAGGCGAGTGTGATATTTGTACGTTCATGTTATTAATATATACATACGAATGCCGTCCAGATTACAGATGGGGGTCGCCAACTTGATCAGCTTTGAAATAATTTTAGGAATAAATTCTAAACTTAGGTTTCGGTGGTCATTTTCCTTCTCCCGCCGCCATACCTTTGCGAACAACTGTCCCCTGACAAACCGGCCTTAAAGATGGCGACGGAGAATGCCCGCCAAGCACGTAGATTTGAAAATTAGTTCTAATACCACGAGATGAAGCGTAAACCTGTGAAGAGTTGTCTTCCCCGAACCGTCCGCACGATCGCGTCTGGGAGACAAACGATTTATTATTCGAGCATTATTGGCTCCCACCTTCATAGCTTTCTGCTTTGAAATACTTGAAGCCACATTCAGGGTGCGCGCGTGAGAGGAAGAGGTCGAGAGCAAGCGGCTCCTGGGCGAGCTACCGTTCAGAAACGACTGCCTTCAGGTTCATCGGATTTATGTAAACAGCAGCTTTAAGAGAAATTTCGACTTAGTCCCAATAAGTTATCGAACCTTAAGATCAAATGCGAGCGCCCTCTTTAGTTTGCATGGTTCAGTTCCAGCGACTTCACGGTCTCTCATATGTATTCATTGTGGAGGGGGTGGTGAAACAGGAATTTGGTGGTAGCGGAGTAACTAAGAGCAATTACAAAACCGTCAGCATCCGAATATGATGTCATCACCTGACATTTTTTTAAAGAACAGCAATTATTGACAGTATAACTACCTGCAATTTTTTAATGTGCAAAGAAAATAACTGAGGGAAAGTGGATTTCTTCAGTAATAATGAAGCCACGAAGCAAGACGCCATCAACTGCAGGGTAATGACATTAGATCAAAAGTTACATTTGACGTCATTGGTTTTCAGGAAACTGACACCGGTGTTTTCTATCCCACATTCCTTTTTCCACTGGACATTCATCTGTCTTAGATCGGTTCTTATGAGGATATGAACCACACAGTCATCGTCGATGTGCTACTAGCGGAAAATAGAACATCAGTTCGGATATTTAACCGTCACCTTATTAGTAGAAATTGGACTAAGGTCCTACGTTTGGTGGAAAACGTCTCTACTGTCACCACGATCAGCGTTAGCTATGAAAAGTGAGAATTTTTTTTTTTTTTATAAATCTACCACTGTAAAACTATCTATTGAAACATTATCATTATCGTACTCTACAGCGGTCGTTAAGACCGAACCCTAACGACGGAGAGAGAGAGAGAGAGACGGGAAAGGACGTTCGAACCGTAATGGTGCAGTTCCAACAATTAAGGTGGCAGGTTATGCTCGTATTAATCCTCCACTTACCAGTTACGAACCTAAAATGAAACGACTTGCGAGATCTGCCGATATAATAATAGTTTTAGGATGGTTCCTAACAATAGGCCTTTCCTGGCTAGTCAGGCATGGTCGTATCAGCCCAAAGATGAGACAGACACTTACTTAAGCCTAGATTCTGATGTAATAAAACCTTTAGAAAAAGAAGAAGAAAAAAAAAGGAAAATCAGAATTATTTTGTATAATGCAGTAATTTCGGCCCTAACCCTGCCGCGCTATTAATTTATTATGACACGTGCTCGTCAAGATATACACACACACATATATATCTATATCTATGTGTGTGTGGGTGTGTGTGTGTGTGTGATTTACGGACTTTCCGAAAATCAGCCGGTAGAAATGAAGCTACCGATCAAAAGAGAGAAAAAACAAAAAAAATCAAACTGTTCTTTTTTTTTATTCCCCACGTTTGCATTCAATCCCGATCTCATTCCATCAGAACAGCAAACCTCCACTTCTGTTGTTTGTTATTTTTTTTGTTGCGTAATCCACACAAAACCGTTACGTCACAGACTTGTTGCAATTAAAAGAGAAACTCTCCACTGTTGTTACACTGCAATGTACACACAAATTGCTTGTAATAAACCCAAAAGTTATTCACTTGTATAAGCCATTTTATTATGTTTTTTTTTTCATTTGTATTCGTTGTTTAGTTTATTGAATGAAATTACAATTAAACAATAATGGTTACCATCTGTTCGCCTTCACTGATTGTCTTTCGTCAATTATTTATATATATATTTATATTTTTTTTCCTATTTTAAATAACTTGAAAACTTGCATCCGCATAGAGTAGACAGCCGTTACCGATCAAGGTGATACTCGTCTATTTACTGACCGGCTGATCTCGGTTGCTTATAATTCCAAAACCGCGACATACACTGGCTCGGTCATTAGTGCAAAACAATGTGTGGAACGGGGCGGTAAGAGAATCTCAACAGCAAACGCGTTTCTTTTTTTTTGCCAATTTATTCCCTGAGATTATTGGATTATGCTGGCTGTGGGAGATGCCTGGTACTTCCGTCATGTCCCTCAAGCATTGAACAGAAGCATCGCTGTCTTGGGAGTAGACATCTTCATAAAGGTACACATGAAGCATCGCTAGGTGCAGATCGGAAATGACGGGAAGGTAAGTTTTGGCGTTGATTCAGTTTTATAAAAAAAAAAAAAGGGGGGGCCAAGAGGCACGGGGCATGCCGGCAAAACATGCCCATATCATGACTCAGCCACCAGGGAGCTCAACAGTTGGGACCACACAAGAGGGGTCAAGCGATTCGTTGGGACTCTTTTTTTATAACCAAATCTGTCTTCTATCTGTGCGGGGGGGGGGGAATGGTAAATCGTCACTCGACAAATCACATCTTTTTTCTCTAGTCCTACTTAAGTCTACGCTCCTTGGTGCCGTAACTGTGACCGGTGGTTTATTAATGGCCTCCTGTTACCGCAGTCCATTCGTTGCATCGTTCTTTACAAGGTACGGCCCTAGAGGTGAATGAATATCTTTGTCGGCTGGCCTAGTGTTTGATGAAGGTACAGCAGAACCTCACTATCCTGTCTAACCGTCCTTGTCCTCTTTCACTACATGCCTGCGGCCACAATTTTCCCGCACAACAGGCGACAAGCTCAAATGACAGATGTCTTGGAGCGGCCAGACAGCAAAACCATCTTGGTCACTGCGGCACTGACTCAACACGCACCACCACCATCACATGTCTCTTTCGTGCAAATGCGCTTGTTCCCAAAGTTTTGACAACAATGTATTGAATTTAGCTACGGACTTCCTTAATCATTTATTAATAAAAATCGTTTTGAAAACAATTATTTTAAAAGATTTAAATCTGATGCACTTTGCTATATTGGAAAACTGGCAGGTGTTAATTAGAAAAGGAAGAAGACCCCGTTTTATAAAAAATTAGATGAAGCTGATAACGAAAATTGAAAAATTCGTTTACCTGTCAAAATATTTAATTAATGAAATTCCGTACTTTTAAACATAAAGTGGCAATCTCAGATTTTGAACACGCGCTGCTGACTGGCAATTCAACTTACGTTTTCTTTTTTTTGGTTATCGTGGTTTAATTTTTTTTTTAAAAAAAAAAAAAATACATATAGAAAAAGATTGATGGCCGCTTCGGCCGCAGCGAACGAGGAAGTACGACACAGTCACCATCGTAATATTAGAACACGTTCATCGTGTTCATCGGTTTGCTGGTCGCGATTCGCGCAGAACTCGGTTAGCTTACTCTCACCCTTTTTTCTTCAGCGCTGCTAAGCAAAACGATGGGTGACGTCACGCATTCTCTGTTTGCTCGTCGCTGTTGCCGTTACCGCTAGAGGGCGCACTGTAGCGGAAGTTGTTTTTGAGAATACGTTCTATCGGTTAATTGTATAACATAATGAAAACACTCGTAGAAATTTATGAATTTATAAATAATAATAATAAAAAACAAAAAACAAAAACAGACTATTATCTCCCAGCATTCGCCATCAGTTACAAGAGCCCCGTCCGTTCTTCAGTTTTCGTCGACTTGTGCTGAAGCGTCTCTTCCATACTTCCCAGACGGCTTGTCTTCTTTTTTTCCCCCCTTTAAATTCTACCTACAAATATACATATTCTTACTATAAATAAAATAAAAAAAAAAAACCGTCAACAATAGCAATCAGCGCGAGGATGGCCCGAAGGGATTTTTTGAAGTTATAGTAAAATGCTCGGTTTACGGTCTAAGGGACAAAACTCGACCTGCGTTAAAATTAACCACATTCGTTGGTTAGAAAAACTGAGTAGTGTTCCTCTTTGGGTCAAAATTAAAAGTAGAGATACCCTGATCGACTAGAGATTCCCCTGTTTACCCCCATCTTTACTGAAAAAGAATATCCCCCCCTTTTTTTTAAATTATTTTTATTAAGGTAAAATTCAATTTACTTTTCAGTCTGCTTGAGTTGGTGCGTTTTCGTTTCGTTGTTTTGCTCGAGGAAAAGAGATTCCTTTTCTGTACTTTGAATAATTGTCTCTTCTTGTGGAAAAAGCTGAACCGGGTTTAAGATTTTTTCCTCGGTACAATTTATGGTAAAACGGAGAGATATGTCGGATATTTTTCTCTGTCATCATCGGCGGGATGCAGTGATGGAGACCGTACTTCTGGGTGGCACACAAGTATCCCGAGCTGACCTTAAACCTGTTGGTTGTAAAATTTCTTTTCAATGCATGTAGTTACTCTCAGTCCACTGCACAAACAGGAAAAACCCGACCCGTTATATTTCACTTTTTTAGGTGCCCCTGACCCGGGATTTTGCTAACGTCGACGCCCCCAGACCCACGTGGATCTCTTCCTTCCGTCACGCTACTCACAGCCAGTGACGGAGCGCTCCGTCCGAGGTGATCCCATGATAAATTCGTGATCGGTCAAACGACGACCTTTTCTACCCGATCTACCCTGCTCTTCTTTTCCGATTACGCCAGTGGCCTTCCTTGTCTCTGAACCCTGATGCAGGAAGACATGCGATCATTGGATAGTTCCGTACCAGAAATAAGGTGATAGGAAAGGGAACAGTCTAAATAATCCTCTACTGGTTTTAGAAATTCATTTCTTTTTTTTAAAAAAAAAACCCTGAATAACTATTCTTTAATAAAAACAATCCTTCCATTCACTCACCTACTAAATAAATTCCCTAACTGAAATAAGTTAGAGTATTTACTTATTTTTTATTTATATTCATAAAATAATTTAACATTGTAAGAGAAGTAATTTTTAAGAACTATTTTACATAAAAGGGAGGTAATTCTTCAGTTATTTTACTTTACATTAAAAAAATATTTATTTATTCTTTTATATATATTCCTGTGTTAAAATTTCCCCCTAATTTTTTTTTTTTAAATTTTTGCAGTCACTGGGAAAATAATAATAATAATAATAATAATAATAATAATAATAATAATAATAATAATAATAATAATAATAATAATAATAATAATAATAATATATAATAATAATAATAATAAATTTTAAAGGAAAAGACTCGTTATTTTTAACTACTTCATTGCAAGCAAGGTAATTGAATTATTTTGGGATGTAGCCTTAATTTATTGCTAGCTGTGTGTTAGATTATAATGTGACGTTAATTCACTGGCATACAATCATTTTGTAGAACTTACGCGATATCATAATAAAGTGGCAGGTGCTCATTGTGACCGAAGATTTGCAGATGTGCAACTTGATTATTAAATATCCAACTAATTTCTAGTTCCGTATGCGCGTGTTTCGCCTCTCTGAGATCCATCTGGGGCGAAATTTGTGCTAATCATGACACTGAAAAAATATTTAAATATTAACAGTTAAAAGTAAATAATGTATTAAATAGTTTAAATAAGTAAAGTTATGCAGATCGACAGAGATGGTTATTTTCTTCAATATACGAGTGACACTATGCTGGAAAATATCGTTTCGGTGACGGGTCAAAAGTTAACTTTAACCAGAATTTCAAATCCGGCTTCATCTCTCACTCTCTGCCCCTTTTTTCTCTGTACTGACGTAATCATATCTCTCTGTGATGACGTCATCTCTCTCTTCATCTCTCTGCCCCCTCTCTCTGTACTGATGTCATCATATCTCTCTCTGTAATGACGTCATCTCTCCATCTCTGTACTGACGTAATCATATCTCTCTGTGATGACGTCATCTCTCCCCCACCTTTTCCTGCCCCCTCTATCTGTAGTGACGTCATCTCTCCATCTCTCTGCCCCTTCTCTCTATGTACTGACGTCATTATATCTCTCTGTAATAACATCATCTCTCTCTTCATCTCTCTGCCCCCTCTCTCTGTACTGACGTCATCATATCTCTCTCTGTAATGACGTCATCTCTCCCCCCTCTCTCTGTACTGACGTAATCATATCTCTCTCTGTAATGACGTCATCTCTCCCCCCCTCTCTCTGTACTGACGAAATCATATCGCTCTCTCTCTCTCCCTCTATCTCATTCCGCACGTGTCTCACAGACACGCTGCCCTTCCAAGACGGTCGGCGCTTTCATTAAGTAAGACATAAACGAGTCCCCCCCACTTCTACGCCTAGAAGCCGCCGTGTAACAGGCTGCTTTCGAAAACCGCTAACTCCGAGTGGGGATTCGACAGACCCCAGGCGCGCGGGGACAGCCCAGGGCCCGGGCAGGGAAGCGAACGCGGACCAGACGTCCCCTGGCGACAACACACAGAAATCTCGAAGCAAATCAATGTCGCGATAAACCGTAACCGTGTTCATTCTCCTCGGAAACTAAGGGCCACTAAGATCGTAATTGATCCCTTACACACCTGGCAGCATCGATTACTCCTGAACTTCAGGTAAAACCCAACGTGCAAAAGGCTTTTTCCGCAACACCGATATCAACAGAACACTGAATGAACGACCCATCTCTTGTTTCAGCATATCTCACTTTCCCATTAGCCTATTTCTCATTACTTATCTGGTACACAAAATAACCCCGAATACCACAAATTTTCAGCCCCTTGAACTGCCCTGTGAGAGTACAGCGAGCTAACCGGCTCAGGCGGGTATCTATCTCTTCACCGCTGAGCATTATACAAAGAGAGAGAGAGAGAAGCCGGGGTATTTAGATCGCCACCCACTTTCACGCTGTATGGTGAAATGTATTCCTTTGTGTTGGGGGGGGCAAACGAAATCTCCGCTCCCACCATTATTAGATATATTCACCCACCCATTGAGTGCTGGTTGAATCGCTTCAATCCTTGGGCCTGCCTACATGAGCCCAGATCAGGGGCGGACATCTATGCCACACTCGTCGCCCTTATAAATAGTGCGTTCTACCTCAGTGACGTCACGACAATGGCCGCATCGCGCGCGGACTTCGCTTCGGGCTTCGAATTCAAGACTCTTATTTTCATTCAACAACTTATAACTAATTCTTAATCATAACAAAGCCCTCCCTTCCCCCGTTATTTGTTTACTTCATCTGAATGCCTTGTGCTTTCTCTCCCTATCCGGATCTAGGAACACCCGGCCCTCGGTCGGTTGTAGCGTTTAATTCGATCGTGTTCCGGTTATTTTGTTCTATGGGTTACAAAAAAAAAAAATGAATGGCGAACGGCGGGGGGAGGGTTAAATTCGAAATATTTAGGTAAGTATTTTAAATCAGACAAATCAAACAAGCAGACAACCCCCACACTGATAGGATAACGTGCAACTAACAACTTTCGTCCGACAGAGTAAACTACGCTTTTGGCCGGGAGGTGCCATTTTAGAATGGAGCCGTAGCGAAGCCCTATCCAGCCGGGCATGGATTAAAGTAAGCAGGCTCTCTCGACTTCGATCGAGAGCCGCTTCACCGCCCGCCCCACCCACCGACGCGAGGAAGTTCTCTAGGGATCCACTGATGCGGCGGTGGGAAGATTGCCTCCAGATGGATAACCATCTATTTCGAACGACATTGTTCTGAGCTCCGCATCCCTCCGCAAAGACGGCCCTGACATTTTGCGCTGCTTAAGAGGGAGAATTTATTTGTCTCATTCGGGGCGACAAAACTTTTCGGTTAATGCGAGACGGTTCCGTTCTGTCGGATTCTCCGCTCGCTCTGTGTTCTCACCCCGGTTATGTGACTCTGGCGATGGGAAACGGATGAAATGGTTCAGATGCGCTGAGAAAACCGCACTCACCTGCTGTTTTATGTACCTGTTGGTCCAGTCTGTCTCTGTGTACATGTGGTTTCTGGTTGTAGACTGTGTTTTGCTGAGCTGGTTACTGGAAAACAAAATGCCCATATCAAACAACAAAAACGCTGAATGGACTGGAAATCGTGCTGGCGACAGTAGATTTTAAAGGTTAATCTGAAGAACGGGGGAAAATATATATACCCTACTACACTGGCTTCCAAAAGTCAAGGAACAATACAAAAATCAAGAATATTTCCAAAATGGATCAAGTTTCATTCGCCATATGATCAGCACAAACTTCTTCTTATGTAACAGGACTTTCACTTTTTTTTTAAATTGTAAATTGCAAAAACATTTCCAGGCAGGTAAAGGGAAAACGAGGAATTCTAATATTTAAAAAAAATGTTAAATGATTCAAAAGTAGACATTAGAGGATGTACTTTCCTCTGACGGCCATACGTTATTTGCTCCCCCCCCCCACGAACATCCTCAGTAGCTCAGAGGATCCCGATCAACGGGTGATAGTTTGGTGTGAAAGATGTCAGTGGATTACTCGTGTCTTATGTGTCCATTAAAATACAGTTTTCTACAAGTGCACCTGTGTATGGTCGGACATAGGGATCCAGAATCTTATCCATATACCTTATTGCAGTCAGGGTACCTTGCTGAAATACAACCGGGTCTGTAAGCCTAGCTGAAGTTCCTTCTTCAGATCTTCTCACCTCCATTACGGTAGTGATCCTTTACCATGATATTTGTGGGCTGGATGCATGTTTCACGTTTTCTCCAAGTGAGCACGCACCGTGAGCACCGCCAAAGACTAAGCCCTGACTTCTCAGCAAAGAGAACATGGCCGCAGTCACGTGGTGTCCAAGCCTCACGATTTCGTCAGCTGTCTATTCAAGGCAGGAGAGAAAGACTCATAACGTGTGTCGTCTCTCGTAGAGCTGGAAATATCTTTGGCGTTATTTATTTTTCTTGCTTAAGTTTAGAAACCATTTTACTATATAAAAAAATTTTTCTACTCTATTACATAATTGAAAACCCGGATTCTCTGTTCAGGAAGTCCTTGCACCACTGACTATTGAAAGTTCATGAAATCAATTATTGGATACGACCAATTGTATCATCCTGTGGTACCCAAAATTATAATATAGTTTCAGAATTGATTATAAATATATAAGCATCTTGTTAAAGAATTCTTCGTTTTTTTTTTCTAATAGAACATTGAAATTTCCAGTCACCTGTCACCATACCTGAATTGGTTATAAGTAATCTACGTAAGCTACTATCTTACGATCGTTTAGATATTTAAATTTTCCAATTAGCATAAATGGTGTACTCGGGTAATCGACATGGGTTCTGGCATGTTTTATACTGTATTCAAAATATATCTATTTCATTTGCTGCTCAAAGAATCTATCTTAAACATATGTTGATAATTTTACTGTATCAGCAGATATTTTTTTTTATGATGGCTTAACATCTAATTTAAATATTGCCTTACAGCTAGGTGGAAAAAGAGAAGGAAAATCGCATTTTTTATTACACATGGCAGTTAAGATGGCATTTATTCTTCTTTTTGTAAAACCTCACGCTGTCCATACTGACTATGGGGTCGAACGTATAATTTAATTCTTAAGCCAACTTCTATGAGTACTCTGCCGTAATCATTTGACCAATGCCTATTATTTCAAATAGTTCTGGGTTTTGCCGCTGGCCTTTGTTTTCCGTTTTCCCGAAACGGGGGTGAAATTCCTTATTGGCTGGAGTCGCGTTGTTTGCATTACGAAGAATTTTCGCCAAGCCCGGACGGACGGTTCTCGTCATCGTCTCGCTGTTAAATCCTTCCATATCGGCTTGTCGCGCCAGCGGCTTGCCTCCGTCAACATGGCTACAATACTGGCTGCAGGTCTACGAGAAACGTCAAGACCCTTGGGCAGTCCGTGGTTAACTCTGGAGTGGGCCAGAGGAGGAATATCGTGAGACATTCGACACAGTGATAGGCGGTCCGGGTGAACAGTCGACCACCGTGAGTATATCATACCTGAATTCACCTGAAGGTTTCCAGACCTTTTCTATTCCGCTACAACGGACTTGCACGATCTCTTCTTCACCTCCTCGGAAGCTGATGTCCATTTTTATTATCAATCCCTTATGGTTACTGTTCTCGATTGTCATTCACTCACGTAGATCTTTGCAAGTAATTTGTCGTTCATCAATAATATTATAGGGTTTTTCTATACGAATTTTACCGTAAAAAAAATAATCGTCGGGATTGAACGAAAAATCCGTTTGGCTGGGTTTCAGAAGTTTATTTATTAATAACTGATGTGAGCTTTCGTATCGATAATTGGGGTGCGCTTTGCAGAAACAATATAGCATCATCTAAAGAGATCGAGGCAGAAGAGACCGTAAAATCCAAGAAAGGGCTCTTGGGGGGGGCGGGGGCGTCGAGAGACATGCAACTTTAGAATATCTACAAAATCTACAAATATCCAGATGTTAATAAATGAACAAAATAAACAACAACTAAAAATGGAACTTTTATATAACATCAACAAACAAACGAAAGCTAAAGACGCATTATTATGAATTCCGATGTTAAATATGTCTTAACACCAGATTATTTGGAATATTAGAGATGTGGCCTCACTTGAATCCAGTCATGTGCCCGTAGGGTTCTATCTAAATTGCTTCCAGAATCAGTAAACTCGCTGTACAAAAAAAACAAAACAAACAGTTTGTTTGATTTTTCTCTTCTCGAGTTGCCACACCGCACAATTAAAGAAGAAATTCATTAAACTGACCGCGAAATCTGTTTCCTTAACTGAAGTGCAGTTGGATCTGTTCCTTTTTAAAGTCTCGAATTAGTCGCTGATACGTTTCATTTAATGCTGGTGTTATATGGCCACGCATGTGAGAAATACGGTCATGTGTGCAACCGCCCGTCTAACAAGAAAGGAACGGAAGAGAATCTGATCTATTGCTATCCATTCATTCCCTGCATGCTTTGGTTTTGGATGACGTAATGGTTTCGGACAGCTTATAACGACATCAGACTGCGAAATTATTTAATCTTTACCCGATATAATTAGCAATCCTTCCCTTATGGGTCGCTTCTCCACAGTCAATAATTTTAATCTCTCATTTCCACCAAATGTACCAGGAACTGTCACTTGTTGAGTATTTGATAAATAGAGGGCGAGGAGGCTTTTGACGTCCATTCAATTGTCCGTCCAGGCGTATGTTTAGTTTATGCCTTTCCTCAATCTTCTGTAAAATCAAGTTTTACCTTTCTTCCCTCAATTCTTATCTTTCACGTTAAAAGAAACTAGACCTGGTTACGCTACCCTTGTTCCGCACTACGTGAACTGTCTCTCCGCTCTATTCAGTCGACGAGCGGAAAGCCCAGACCGGCGTAGCTGTTGGTATTCCGATGCCCAGCGCCACCTGGCGAGGAAAGATCGGCCATCAAAAGTCATGCGCATGCGTCTTGTCAAACGTCCGCGCGGTCTCGTTGAATCGGATACGAGAACTCGCTCCAGATAGTTAGCAGCCGAGAGAGAGAGAGAAGAGAGAGAGAGAGGAGAGAGAGAGAGAGAGTTAATGAAGAACTTTCGCCCGTTTTTGGTCTTAACTCCGTAGGAACGGATGCCTCCAACCTTCCCCGCGGCACCCGGCTGGGTCGACATACAGCAGAAGACGTTCGTCAACTGGGTGAACGAGCAACTGTCATTGAGCGGCAGGTGCGTGAAAGATGTGGCCACCGATTTCTGCAACGGAATCAACTTGGTTACCCTGGTGGAGAGCCTTCAGCTGAGGAAGATCGGCAAGGTGTGCCGAAACCCAACCAACCAGCTCCAGATGCTGCAGAACGTGTCCATCGCCTTCCAGGCCATTGCCGAGGATAATGTCAAACTGGTAAACATCGGTTAGTCAACGTATCCACCTTATTTATTTATTCATTTTAAGGCTTATTATTAGTTCTACCCCTTTTTCCCCCTGATATATACTGTTTCCCTATTTTATAATTGTATCCGGCTAAGGCAGTTATCCGAACGGTTTCTCTTAGGGCTCTATTTATAGAGCAGAAAAAAAGAGACAGGTGAGAGGGCTGTGTCATACCGTACTTGAGAAAAGAACTACATATCTATTGTTAGACCGAAGCACCTGTATTATGTTTCTCTGGACGCTTGTGATCAGAAATACATGAATCATAGTTTATTTATATAATTCTAAGCACCGGGGTTGGTGGGAAATCAATAGAAGTACTAGCATTTTATAGAATAATTACCCGTGAGCTGTTGCCATGGTGCGGAATTGGTAGGCAATATCAAAGACTATCGACCCGTTGTTGGATCAGGCAAGGTGGGCGGGTCGTGAATTAAGTCGTCGCCTGCTAGGTATTGTAGCCATCGATCTGGAAAGGTATTTTATTGTTGAGCGTATGGCATATGCACGGCAAGAATCGTCACTCAGGTAAGTGACCGTTGCGAACTAAATATTCTCCACTTTCGCCGATCCTTTCTTCACAGTGCTGTGAATATCGCCATTTATTATCGAGATATTAATTAGAAATTCAACGGGTGCCACCTTCCGGGATCGATTAGAAAAATGAAACGGCTACTTTTAGTTTGGACTTCAGTACATTCCTTTTCAAACGCTTTCGGAAAGTAATGTCGATGTCGACAGTATAGCTAACTACCAGCGACAGAGCGGTGATCGCCCATGATTCCAAGTAATGCAGGAGTACCTGAACGCGCCCCATCTAGTTCACGCGTTGTGCACTGGTGGCGCCAGTGAGCAAGTGAGCGACATGGCCGCGCAGTTGTCAGTGTGCTCTTGGGAAGAGCAGCTATCCGTGATCGAGCCGGCTGAAATTCACCGGAGAAATGCTGGCGTAATATGGATAGAACAAACTGTACGGCTCAAAGAAAGGTGGACTGGTTAAGTCGGGAGTGGATGAAGATCGACCAAGCAGCCCTAGCAGTGCCGCCCAAGGCATCACATCAACGACATCGTAACTAAATTGTAATTGCTATAATTTACGTGGAATACTTAGGAAAAACAAATGTTAAAGTCGACATGAAGATATGCTACATTCCAAAGCAACTTTGGCAGAAATAGGGTAAAGATTGAGACCGTCCATTAACTCAGCGCGAGACACCGACACACATCTTTGTGTTGATCTTTAACCGGTTAAAGGTAAAATTGTGTTTTTTTCTCTCTCTAACTTCCAAAGACACTAAATCGTAATATTCAAGTGATAAGCCTATGAGTAAACTGCTAATGTAATGCCGAATAAAGTTTAAACGCGACTCGCAAATAAATGCCATGTTTCCAAGGGAAAGATTTAGAAGCTTTCACGGGGAAATATCGAAAGGAAAGAGGGATTGTAAATGAAGCCAATAAAAGAAGGGGCAAAAGCCTCGTCCAATCGAAGGTAAGGACGGACGTCTGAAGGAGGGAAATTGGAGAAACCATCTTGGAAATAAATGACGTGAGTCTTCCGATATGAAAGTTTAGTGTCCCAGAATCGTAGAGAGATAAGTAGCACGGCATGCACCTTTCAGGCAATTTTTCAGGACTCGTTTTCCTCTGTAATGAATCGAGCATCGTGAAGATTAAGTTACCAAACAAAATGAAATTGTCTGAGGTTCCAGTCCGTTTTATCAGAATCAAATGTGCGAGGAGTTCTACCCGCTCGAGTTCAGACGTTTTTCTCACTCCAAGCTTTCCCTTTTAAAAACTTTAAAGTGGACGGGAACGCCCTAGTTTAAGGTTGAATTTTGTTTGAAGGAAGGTCGATAATTTTAATTAATGCAGCATTTTCTTTTGCTTGCCTTTCATCGATGCTTTAACCTATTTAAAACAAAAGGCTATGGACTATGGACCCGTTCTCTGATTGCGCTGCCTTCTTATCTAAACTCTTTCAACTAAAATTTGTAAGCGGGAATGGAATAAATTTTGATACGGTTAAAAACCTTTTTAAAAATTTCCACTATAAAACTTCACAAAAGAGAAAATTGATTATCGAAAAGCTTCCATTGTGTTGTGTTGAATGGCTCGCCATTTTAAAATCATTAATATTCGTATAACAGACGTTCATCCTTCATCTGTTGGACGAGATTCTCCTGTTACTTGTTCTTTATTTCCCTGTACGACTCCCATAAACACGTCTGAACGAGACTATATGGTAAGTTTAAATGGACATGTGCGAGGACGCTGTCAGAATGATGACCAATTCAAAGTAATTATACTTCCCCCTCTCTCTCTCCTAAAGCTCTAAGTATGCTTTTTTTTTACAAATTATATTATGGACAGCGGGTGACCGAGTTCGTAAAAGCACCGTCTTCCGTGGCTGAGATCCTGTTTCCATTACGCTTGGGACCGTTACTCGTCTCTTTAGCATAATCTGAGCTCCAGCGTGGGTTTCCTTCGGCACACCGGCCCAGTTTCATCAGTATCCTCGTTTGTTCGACACCCACTGGTCTCCGGTTACGCGCCACTGCCCGTTCGCGACCAGTTAGGGTTCCGGGTCAGAGACAGCGGCCGTGGTAACTTTCTTTGCCCAAAAAATGTACTGTCCAAAGATACGCGGAGATAACATCAGGCGTTCAGATTTCTAGCAGCCGTACTTAATGATCCACCTGCCAACAAAGCTCAGCTTTACATCTGTTCCTCCCCCCTTTTTGCTTTGTTTTCAGTTGTATCAGACTTTCTCGAATTCCTTTCGTGAAAACCAGACTTCTCCTCTTCTTTGCAGGCAACGAAGACGTCGTGAATGGGAATCTGAAGCTGATCCTAGGCCTCCTCTGGCATCTGATCCTTCGCTATCAAATCTCCAGTTCGAAATCCAAAGCATCGCCCAAGAAACTGATGTTGCTCTGGTTTCGAGCTGTCCTTCCTGACCTCCGCATCGCTAACTTTTCCTCGGACTGGAACGAGGGCATCGCCCTTCAGTGAGTGCCACATTTTCGGTCATGCACGATTTTATCTACCCTAAAACAACACCTCCCAGTGTTTGTTTGCTTTTAACTTACTAATGACAACATCCATATTCTTGGGGGCGCAAAGTCGGAAACACTGTATTGTGCCTACATCTGCATATGAACCCTACTACACAAACATTTGTGAATATATATTTTAATAAACATATTAAAAAAACTAAGAAATGTAATTCTCAGGTGTTTTCATGGGGTCAAGGAGTGGTTGACATGACTTCATGTCCTCCCCTTATTATTTTTGTTTCGCAGGTTCACGTCTCACTTTTAATTCAATATAACGAATGTGAGATAAAACCGATAAGAAGATAGGAGAATTAGATTTCCTTGGTGCCAAACAGTTTTCTTTTTCTTTTTTCTCTAGTGCACTAGTCAACTTTTGCCAACCTGGATTATCGCCAAACTGGAAACACCTGTCCAAAACCAACAGGTAAGTTAGTAGGGATACACTTATACCCGACCCCACACCACATATAAACAGTTAGACTAATAGTATACGAGAATTAAAGTCTAAACAAAGAATACGTCTAATCATGCGGAAGCTATCCGGAAATCCCGGGTTTCCATGTTTTCGTAGGATGAAAGTCTACGAACTAGAACTTACGAACTTCGGGAAAACTAGAAAACACAAGCTGGCCGTTTTCAAAGAATCGATTTAACAATAAAAATTGAATACAATGTGTTTTTAGTGTAGGAATTTCGGCGCATAATATCGCAGTTAAGTGCTAAAACGATAAACCGTGGTGCGAGCGCTGAAAAGTCTGTTTAGATATCAATAGACGGTGAAAAACTGGCCAATTTATTTGAAGATTTCGAGTACTTCGGGCTGCATTGCATAGTTATGATTTTTTTTCTCCAGAACTCTTCTTCGTACACTGCAGTAGGTGGTGGGCCTCTTCAACATTTAGGAGCCGCCGGTTCATAATCGTGACGTCGGTACATTTGCTGTGCTTTTTTCCCGAGTAATCCGATTTCCAAGCATTTCTTTTACGACTGCGCTCCGGTCGTGGCGATGGCTAAATCATTTATTCCCCCCCATAAACTAGGGTGGAAAACTGCAGGAGTGCCATGCTTTTGGCTAAGCAACACCTGGGCGTCCCGATGGTGGTCACTCCCGAAGACTTCGCCAGTCCCGGCTTGGACGAGCTCTCGGCCATGACCTACCTGTCCTACTTTCTGAAGTCCGGTTCCCCGGGGCACAGGGACACCGTCAGATGGGCGGAGAACCTGCTGAAGACCTCAAAACCTAAAAACCTCACGGTAAGGTGTCATTTCGTCTCCCTCAACCACCCTTTTAGCTGCTTTACAAACTGTTCGACAGATGAGTCTCGTGTTACCTGTCGGCATCCACGTGCCTGCTTATACCGCGACCGCATGGTTGCTCTTTTTCACGTTCACCAACCGGCCGGGGCTTTTTTGAGTTCAGCAGCGGCGGACTTGTACGTGCGCTTGTTAATATTCCTTTTTCTCTTTCTCCCAGACTGACTGGAACGACGGATATCACCTGTGTGCTGTTGTGCACGCCCTGGGCGGCGACATACCTGGGTGGCCAGATCTCGACAGATCCGATCATGTAGCCAACTGTCAGAAAGGTAGCCACCATCTCACCTATAGTTTCCGATAGAGGAGGGCGGGTGCTATAAATCTCCGAGCCTGTGCAAATTACGGGGATGCTACAGGAACTGGAACACGTTTCCCGATATAATTAATTTTAATTTTTTTTTTTAAGCGAGATCGGATTATCTCCCCTTAATAACTAACTATGTACAGCATCATAGTTTGATAATGACGACGCTGACATTGGTAATGGCTACAACGATCAAGGGACAAGAGCTGTGAACGTGGGTGGATAAACAGACCCTCGGATAACGAAAGATGCAAACCACGAAGTGGGTAATGAATGGCGTGCGTGAACAATGCGGGGGGTCGGAAGAAGCAAATCGCTAATCGCGAGAACAGGAATCTAACGAGGGTCACGTCGATTCACGAAAGGTCGGCCAGTCGGGGCCGTGAGCAATGAGAAAAGGACACACACACACAATACGACGCTAGATCTGCTGTGTTAAAACAACAACAACAACACAAACGGCACACCTGACAAGAAGAAAATATTTGCGTCCCTGATGACAAAGCTGATAATGTCGGTCTGGTTTGCACGACCTTACGACCCCATCCAGATCCTCTCCCATACATAACTCTCTGGCCGCCTCTCAAAGAGCGAAATCTATCCATTCAACTCCTATTATGCTGTTTTATTTCTAGATTTTTTATTCCCTCGCTTCGTGACTTGCCTCTCCGCCTCCCCAGCTCCATTCACGGACATCGATCGCCCTCATACCCACTTCGCGGTTCGTCCTCCAGTTACCCTGTGGTTTGGTTGCCAGCCGGGGATAGCTTGAAATACTTAGAGATGTTTACATAGCCACGTTCACTGCCCTGTTAGCCTGGGGGGTGAGTGGCGGGGGAGGGGTTAACCTGAAATATACATTCTGCCCGTTCTTCTGTAAGCAACAAATATTGACGATAACGACGACATAGAATAACGGTCTGATCACTGGTAACGATGGAGATAATAGTGCAAATTATTATTATTATTATTATTATTATTATTATTATTATTATTATTATTATACTTCAACGTAATGGCAAATTTATTAATTAATATAACCAGTTATTTTCTTACCCCTTAGCCAGCTTTTTATTTCTTTGTTTGTATTTCACTTATTTTGACTTTTATCATTCAGCTCGTACCATGTGTGCGCGCGTGTGGTAATCAACTGTGGAAATTTCTCTTGTCGGTCATCTGCAGTCGAACTCGGGCGAGGCTGTGCGAAAGCGAGGCTGAAGTCTATCACGAGCTAAACACGCCATCGGAAACAAATCCTCAAAGATCACCTTATTTCAACTTTAAAAAACAAAAAAAAACAACAACAACAACAAACAGAGAATCGCTTTCCTTTAACCCGAAACAAGATAAGGATGCGGACAGAGACCTAGATTCGAGACAAAGCGTTTAAAATTATTCGTAACTGGGCCGCCGCGGGCCAGCAGTATCCCACCAACTCGGTGCTCGCTTAGCCACGTGATCCGTCCAGTTACGGACCGCCCACTTGATGACTCGACATTCTACCACCTTCCGTCAATCTCTTACCCCACTCGTGCCACCCGGTGTCCCGGCCTAGGAGCTCTAGTTAGCTAGCATTTGTGCTTAACTGGCTGCATATTTCGTCACCGCGCCCGCGATGCAAAACAGGCGGGGTTAGAGCGACCCACCAGTGACCCTTCTGCTCAACCTGTGCTGAGTAATACAGATTGGAGGGGTAGTCAGGAGCGGCGGATGCACACCAATGGTATAGAGCAGTGGTTCTTAACCTTTTTCAGTACCCGTACCACTTGATATCTCAGAAAATGTTCTCGTACCTCCATCCAAATTTTGAAAAAGATAAGTGATACAAACCTTGCTGAGAAATTATTGGATTTTTTAATTACTGAACAAAGATACTTTATGTTTATTTCAAATGGAAAGTGTCAATTAGTAGGATACAATGAATGCAAATTATATCAGTAATTATGAGTAATGCTACAAAATACACCAACACATTTTTAGTGGCTCTTTTGCTGTGTTTCTCATTATGATGATGTTCAAACGAGGTTCTTTCTTTGAAAGTGCCAGACGCATGTCATCACTTGCATCCAAACGATTTCTGGCTTTTGTTTTGATGTGTAATAGCGCTGAAAAACCCTGCCTCGCATAAGTATGTAGTTGCAAATGGTATGAGGAACCACCAAAGCTCTCTCTGCTAACTGTGGGAATGTTTGGAGCTGTGCACACCAAAACATATCCAGTTGCATTTTTTCAAACTCCATTCGGATTCTGTCATTAGTCTGCAACTCCACAAGATCATCCTTCATCATATCATTATCATCCATGGAATCCAGGTTGAAAAGAAATGGATCCCGTATCCATCTTTGTGCCACATAACCTTCTTCAAGGTGAAAATACCCTTGGAAGGACTGAATCAGTTCTTGCAAATGTTCTCTTACTTCATTCACAATGGGCACCTCTTCTTCGGCACTAGCAGCCTCATCAAGAGAAGGGAAATTTGCAAAATTTCCGCTTTCAATGCGCTTTATCCACACTGGAAGCTTCTGGGTGAGGACAGATAACTTTTCTCTGGCAGTTATCATATTCATCCCTGTTCCTTGCTAGAGACATTCAGTTTCATTGAGGTGCGTGAATATATCAGCCAGATATGCCAGAGACAAAATGAACTCCCTGTTTTCCAAAATGGTCAGCAATTTCACTGCCTTGATTTCTAAGAAACTGCATAATTTCTTCATGTAGTTCAAAGACACGTGTAAGTACTCTGCCACGGGAAAGCCATCTCACTTCTGTGTGGTAAAGAAGAACACTGTGCTCAGCTCCAATTTCTTCTCACAAAAAGATGCAAAAAGACGGTGATTCACTGCCCCTCCTCTGATGAAATTTACAGCACGCACAACAACTGATAAAACAGTCTTCAATTTTTCTGGCAGTGTCTTTGTAGCAAGTGCATGACGATGCAACACACAGTGAGTGACAGTTACATGGGGAGCCTCTTTTTTCACCATGGTAGCAAAGCCTGATTTATTTCCAAGCATGACAGGGGCTCCATCAGTGCAAACTGAACCACACATGTTGAGAGTCATTCCATGTTCCAAGAAGAACTCTTTCACAAGACTGAACACATCTGTTGCTTTTGCAGTAGTTTTCAGAGGTTTACAAAATAAGAAATTCTTCCACCACTTCTTTCTCTTTCACATACCGAACAAATGCCATCAACTGACTGCAAAAACTAACGTCAGTTGACTCATCCAGCTGAATACTCACTTTGACAGGACTAGCTTTCAGGTCTGTTATCACCTGCTGCAAGATATCTCGACTCATATCATTAATCCTTGAATGGATAACGTCATTTGACAGAGGTATCTGTTTAAGCTTCTTTTCAGCTTCTGCCCCTAACACTATTTTTGCCATTTGTAATGCACAAGGTTTCACAAGCTCCTCTGCAATAGTGTGGGCTTTTTTCTTCTTTGCACACAAAAGTGCAACTTCATAAGATGCTTGCAACAAAGGTTTCTCAACTGGCACAAAACCTAGCTTTGGACAGGGTACCACGACGATCAAATCGTTCCCGCTTGATCTTCAAGCTGTTTAAGTCATGTCCAGTATCTAAGCCTCCATGCCGATTGTTGAAGTGCTCATTCAGTCTTGATGGTTTGAGATTTGCATTTGCAAATACTGTGTTGCAGAGTATGCACTGTGGTCGTTGAGTTCCATCTGCCTCAGTCATACAGGTAAAGCCGTAATGAATGTAGTCGTCGTTCCACTTACGTTTCTTAGACATCGTTACTAGGTCTTGATCACACCGATACCTGGAAAAATGGACAAATAAAATGATAATACAAAACATAAAACGCTTCACAAACCAAATGCCACACGCACCAGTAATTCACCTCAATACTATCAATCACTCGAGCACAATCAAATACAATGCAGACCCAATTCACACTGTTCACATAAACTCTACTACTCACAGCACAGTGCATGTGCAACACGTTTCTGTGTCACGTGAGCTGTACTCGTTGGCTCCTCTCACTCTCAGTGAGAACCCAGCACAAAAGTTACTGAACTTCTGAAGCCGAGGATCAGAGCCAGGACCAGCGCAAACACGTACCGTACGAGATCTTAAGAAAACGTATATGAAACCATAGAAAACGTAGAAAATTGTTTACAACTAACTTAAAAAATTGAGAATTATAGTAAGAGAAAAATTAAGAAAATATATGTTTTGCTGTTTCATGGTAAATATACGGTACCATTGCACTGGCTATCATGTTTCGTACCCCCAGGTTTAAGGTTTCGTACCCCTTGGGGGTACAGGTACCCCAGGTTAAGAACCACTGGTATAGAGGATTAAATTCCGTTTTCTGATACTGTTTACCTCCCTTTATTATTAAAATTGTAAAACTAAATTTGATATTAAACAGCGCCCGTCTCCGAGGGCAGTAACTAATACGTTATATTTCCAGTCTGTCTGTATTATTAATTTAGTTAAAGGCCGCTACCTCCAGTTATCTCTTTTGAGCAGCTTGTTGTTGTTGTTGTTTTTCCTGGCTTATCCGCCCCTTCCTTCCATCTCCAGTTGATACTCTTTAAGTTGTTCCGGAAGAAACCGGATATTTTATTCGCCGAATCATTGATTCATCGTGCCCTACTCCTACCTCCATTAATCATACTAGCTGCATTATATTCGTAGAGAATTCGAACTATTTACCAGGAGGAGAGAGCATTCACCAGCAACCTACCTACGGTTTGCATCATTAAACGTTTGGTAGGTTTTAGAGTGGTTCTGACAGTTTCCGCGTGGATCCGATATGACGTCGGTTACACGTGATCCTTCGGGCCACGTGAACGCTGACAGCCTCGACGTCAGTTAGCTGCAGGACTCCTTGAGAGATGTGAAGAAGACCGATTGGAACAGGACGGCCAGGTCTTCAGTAAGAGGGGGGGGCCAAAATCAATCTCTTTCTGAGCTGACGTGACGTCTTTGTTTCACAGGCATCGACGGCGCTCGAAGTCTTGGCATCTGCACGGAGATGACAGCCAGGGAACTTGCCGATCCGAATGTCGACCATCTGTCCGTACTGGCCTTCCTCGGAAATTTTCGGAACAAGAAACGAAGACGGCTCCCTAGCAACGAGAAAGTACAAATGATGCCTGCGCCCAGATCTGCTGTGATCAACGAAACGGTAATAATCTCCAATGTCTTTTCCTTTTTTTTTTAGAATGGTCTCTCTCTCTCTCTCTCCTCCCCCCACCCCTGCCATTTAGATATTCCTCGCAACGTAGAATTGCAGGATGTAAATATTCAATCTGTAGCCCTCGCGTGTTGTTTTCTTCAGAGCCGAAGACCGTGAATATAACTCGAATGAGGACATCATTAGTCCGGATGCGGATGGCACTTAGCAGACCCGGATCCTTGAGAGCCGATTGTACCAAGTGAAGGAAAAAAAAAACTTCCGGTGAATCGATATTTCCGATCTGTAAAAGAGCAGCGCGGTGATTCCGATGGCAGACGGAAGCTGTATAACCGAAATAATTCTTCGGTCGTGTCGAAAACTGGAACTAAAAGCGGAGGAAGAAGCGAAGTGCTGGAGAAACGGTAACGGTTTCCGGAACCAAGGGAAAGGTTCCTAAACAGAACCGGTAAAGAAGGCAGATCGGGCTGTCGGAAGGGCTACAGTGGATGCGGATCTCCGAGAACCATACGTGGCGCAGATATCTCATCCAAATGGTCGTGGAATTACCAGTCGACCGGCTATTTCGGTCACCAGCCCTGACACCGACGCCTTTAATGCCTTGAATGGAAACGATATATAATTAAAACGGTTTATATTTTCCTTTTTTTTTTTCTTTGTAGGAAGGAAATATGCAAACCTTTTTTTATCCCCCCCCCAAGATTCATGATTTTTATCAGTGAATGCCATTACGTTTTAATAATTTAAGTTTCCGGTCACGCTTGACGCAGTGGACGCCGAGGTGATCAAGAGCAAAGTGGTCGTGAACGTCCAATCGGCTACAACGAGCTTCCGGTCTGAAGTCACGTGGCAAGGTGATAGGGGATTTACCACATTCGTTCCCACGGATACTGGACCATATGAGGTGGGTACTGCGGCCATACGATAATGAGAGAAAATAGAAATTATTATTTTTCGTAGTTGCAAATGCCTTCATTTAACCGCGGAATCCTTCGTAAATCCCTTTCGTATCTTCTCGGCTCCCGAGGAATTAAATCCGACAACCAAACCTCTGTACTTTGTCCAGGTGACGGTCCGCTACGATGGAGAAGTACAGCTCGGTTGTCCGGTTACCATTAATGTCACTCCGGACGTGTCCAAGGCTGAGGTCGTGACCCCTTCTGGCCGAATAAAAGTCGGCACCAGCGTCGACATAAAGGTAAGTTATTGGTCGCGAAAATTCGCTTCGGGAGTAGGTGGACGTTGTTCACCGCACCCCTATAGAGGCGGACTGGTCCCGTCCACCGCTTGAGATGGTCGTAGGATGTAACATAGCAACCGGGGCTGGCCAAAGCTTTTGGTACGGGGATCTATTGATGGAAGGCGATAACCAACGATAAATGCCATGATGGCAAACCTTCAGTTCCAGAAGGAATTTACAGTCGGACATTGTGGAACTAAGTGTCGTTGATACGAATCCGGTGTTCGAATACCAGACGTACCCACGTACGCACTTCCGGGGTTTGCTCTCGATGAGATTTTGCTTCCATTTCCCTTATATAAGGAAACGAATTAAAACAAATGACATTAAACGAAACTACAAACTCCTTCAACATCTTCAGGACAAAAGACTTCAAGATACTTTCCCGGTAACGTCGACAACTACAATTTCGGTTGTCGGCTTTAATGTTAATTGACCCTTTCTCGACGGACTTTGTCAAGATATTAGTCGTACTCCAACAACCTCGGCCGTTATTAGTTAGAACTTACCTGTCAGCTTTTTGTTTCCTTGTCATTTATTTTTTTTTAAAAGCCCTTTGCGCCTATAAAAAATGATAAATTGATGAAAAATGTTTTTTTTTTTTTTTGCAGGTAAATCTTACAGATTCTGGAAAGGGAAACCTGTCAATAGAAGTTACAGCGCCTTCTGGTGTGCGTGAGACGCTCCCACACGTTGAAAGTGATGGCTATCAAATGGGGAAGTTCCGACCTTGTGTTGCAGGTATAAAGCGGAGCATGGGCAAAGGTTTTCAACACCTGGACATGCGCTTCAGATACGAAACTTTCACAATGGTAGCGGTCATATCGATCTTTTTATCAGAGAAAGTGGAATAACAGCGATCTGTCAGTCACAACAGCCAGCTTACTTTGTCTTCTTTTCTTTGGGGTGCTTGATCCTGCTTTCTAATTAAAATAACAATATTTATATATATTTCATAGTCTTATCTCTTCTTCTTTTATGGAGCAGTCGCCCTTCTTTCCCTCTGTTATCTTTCTCTCTGTGTGTGTCTGTATCTCTCCATCTCTGTATCTGTATTGTTATCTTCTCTCTCTCTCTCTCTCTCTCTTCTCTCTCTCTCTGTACTGACGTCATCTCTCTCTCTCCATCTCTCTCTCTGTACTGACGTCATCTCTCTCTCTCTTTTCTCTTTCTCTCTCTCTCTCTCTCTGTACTGACGTCAATCTCTCTCTCTCTCTCCATCTTCTCGTCTTTACTGACGTCATCTCTCTCTCGCTCTCTCTCTCTCTCTGTACTGACGTCATCTCTCTCTCTCTCATGTTGTCAGTTTGTACACTTTTTACCTTGAAAACATTTCGGTTGATCCCCCTGGCGTAATCTCAGCTAATCTCTTTGGCTCTTTGGACAGGACGTGGACGAGGGGGAAGGACAAACTGTCTGAAAAATCCATTCTCGCCTTCCTTTATTTCAGAAACCTGAATCGAAAAAAAAAAAAGAAAAGAAAGGCAAACATCATTTTTCCTCAATGCGGCCATTGTTTATCTTTCCCCATCCCTTTCCTCTTTCGTCTCTGAACCATAAACCAAAAAAAGATAGAAAAGATACGTTCGCACCTTTACTCTATTTGCTTAAATGTTTTCGTATTTACTGTTCTCCGCTCGTTTCTTCGTGGCTATCACTAATCATTCTTGGTGATGCTCTGCCTCTCGCCAAAGTATCGGTTCGCCGTTTCCTTTTTAAGCTCAACGGGTTTCACTGTCTGCCTTCTAAACTCTTGGTTTTCTGTGTAAGCCAGGCGGTTACCACGCGAAACAAGTGTTGGAGAGGAAACTGAACAGCTCTGATATAGTGTGGAGTGGGCGGGGAATGGACAAAATTCGGTCTTCGGTCTATTTTCTTTTTGGAAAAACCCAACAACCATCTCACTCTCTACCCCGCTCTCCTAGCTGTCGCTGTAGCCGTGGTTTGCCGAGACCTGCCGCCGAACCTCCCGGTTGGGTTCCGGGTCGACCAGCCATGTGTAACGCCGAGTTTTTGCTTTCTTCTCCGAGCAGGTCAGTGGACAGTGACGGTCAGGCTTGAAGGAACCATGATACCGGGAAGTCCGGTCACTCTCGACGTCTGCGACCCGCGGAAAGTCAGGGTCACCGGTCCTGATCGAGCCTTCTCCGACGAAGAGGTCATCTTTACTGGTAAGTCTCTCTCTATCTCTCTCTATGTACTGACGTCATACCTCTCTGTGCTGATGTCATATCTCTGTGTCGACGTCATCTCTCTTTATGATGACGTAATATCTCTGTGCTGACATCTCTCTCTGTACTGGCGTCATATCTCTCTGTGCTGGCGTCATACCTCTCTGTGCTGACGTCATACCTCTCTGTGCTGATGTCATATCTCTGTAGTGACGTCATTTCTCTTTATGATGACGTAATATCTCTGTGCTGACATCTCTCTGTACTGGCGTCATATCTCTCTGTGCTGGCGTCATACCTCTCTGTGCTGACGTCATACCTCTCTGTGCTGATGTCATACCTCTCTGTATTGACGTCATACCTCTCTGTGCTGGCGTCATACCTCTCTGTGCTGACGTCATACCTCTCTGTGCTGATGTAATATCTCTGTAGTGACGTCATTTCTCTTTATGATGACGTAATATCTCTGTGCTGACATCTCTCTGTACTGGCGTCATATCTCTCTGTGCTGGCGTCATACCTCTCTGTGCTGATGTCATATCTCTCTGTACTGACGTCATACCTCTCTGTACTGACGTCATACCTCTCTGTATTGACGTCATACCTCTCTGTGCTGACGTCATATCTCTCTGTGCTGGCGTCATACCTCTCTGTGCTGATGTCATATCTGTGCTGGCGTCATACCTCTCTGTGCTGATGTCATATCTCTCTGTGCTGGCGTCATCTCTCTCTCTCTCTCTCTCTCTGAAAAAACGAAACAACCGCTTCTCCGCAAATAGTAGCCAAACAAACTGTCTGCATCCCGTTCAAACCAGTTCTGTTTCTTTAAACAGCCGACTGCTCCGCGGCCGGTGATGGTGAGCTCGATGCCGAGGTGAATGCGGCAGGTGGCGGTGTTCCATGTGTTACTGAAAGGAAAACCGGAGAAAGGCGATCATTTATCGTCAGGTTTACTCCGAAAACGCACGGGAAAGTGACGGTCAACATAACGTACGAAA
>JACATO010000508.1:0-17914 GCA_018389105.1 Nautilus pompilius | reverse complement strand
GAGAGATGGAAAGGTTTAGAGATAGAGGGAGAGGGGGGAGAGAGGAGAGTGAGGAGAGAGAGGAGAGAGAGAGAGGGAGCGAGAGAGAGAGGAACGGAATATTAGTGAACAAAAATATAAATAAATAATAACGATCTTAATAACGCAAAAAATGTCACCAGACCTCTGACCGTTATTCCTCGATTCCGACTGGTTTATATAGGTAGTTCTTGAGAAACAACCGATCAGCAAAAGATAGAGAGAAAATGGCCTGTTTGGAATCAGCTCCATGTTTTACCTCTATCCCGTCCTCACCACTAAACGTCCTCGTTAATTACCCGCGGTCGGTCAGCGACAACCAATCAGGGCTGGCGTCAGTTAACGGATAAACTAGCTGAAGCTTTATAATGGAAGCCAGGGCACTGGAAAGCTATGTCGCTTCACTGATCCCGGTTGTCAGAATTTTTCTAGATGCCATTCCAGAACCCATTTATCAGGTTCCGGTACTGGAATCCTCTACCGTTTTTTTTTTTTTTTTTTTTTAATATCAGCAAACCAATTTACTATTTCTCGCCCTCGTAACTCTCCCCTGTCGCCCCACTCCTGCACGCCGGTTTGTTCCCCGGTAAAGGTAAAATGTCACACGGGAACTGAAAAAAAAAAAAAAAACAAACGAAAAGAAGACAAAGAAAGACCCGTCACGTAAAGCAAAACAACAAACAAACAAAAACCTACGGATTGTATTGTTTTCTTCTCTGTTTTCTCCTTAAGGAAGAATGTAAAAAATTCGCATTAAAAATGGCGACGTTTCTTTGCCGAGTTCCTTTCCTCTTTTTACCAGAAACAGTAAACCACAAGAGGAGTTGAAGAATGCGCCGTCTCCAGAAGTATGTTAGCATCAGAAGCGCGTCTGATCCACACACACACAGAGACATTACTACACTCACTCTACCCCTGTGTACCATTATCCAAGGATTTTAGAATCTGGGTTTTGAGATTTTTCTTTTTTCTCTTTTTAATCTATAGAAGAAATTAAGAAGCCTAAATTCGATCTGGACAAGGTATGGAACCACTGGCACCAATTCCTAAAGCCTTCCGTCGGACTGGTTCCGATTTCTACACGCGTGCTCGAAGCGGAGACAACCAGTCCCTATTTACTTCTTTTTGAGGGGCTAATGACGTCTCGTTAGTTCTCGATTCGACTTCGAGTCGCAATTTTGACAAAAAAAAAAATACAGGTTTCGTCTCTCCATTAACCCCGATATATAAAGAAAAGAAACAATAATAATTTGTTTATTGACCACGAAAGATGACAGACCCAACTTTTCCCTGATACAATCTGATACCCTGTCGCGAACACCGCCTCTTCCCCCCAACCACGAGCTGTATTTCAATTTCCGTATTGTGCCGGGGGTCGCGGAGTCCATGCGAACTAAGCCTCGACCAAGCCCTCAATCGTTTAGATGTGGAAGGAAGCTAGGGCTGGCGGGGGGGTGGGAAGAGGCGAGTGGCCCTCCTCCTTAGAGCCACCGAACGTCGTCGGATATATAATATATATATATATACAACATTCTTTTGGCGCATCTGTATCTACAATGATAATTTACGGGTAAGTTTTTCTTTGTCGTGGTCAGAAAATTTATACGGTTCGCGACTTTCTCTTATGTAAAGGAACCGCTTTTTCACCAGTCATACGTCTGGGCCGGACGTTTTGGTTACTGACTGGGATTTTTAAAAAAAAAAAAGAGTTTGGGAAGCGAGGAAAGATCGAACCGACGGGATCGGAAATTCCGGAAGGGTTTGGACTCTTGCACGAAACGATTAAGCAGGATGTGGACGTCTAAATAAATGCGCTCTGCAAGAGATCGGGAACTAAGCCCGGCCTAGAGGATGAACTCGGGACCCGGATCACGTGTTCAAAATATAGCTGGCCGGAAATGAAACTATCTCCGGAGCAATCAGTTGTGGAGGGGTGGGGAGATCCTGTATAGAGGCAATAAATAAGGTAGAATCTAAATAGATGTAAGCAAATGCGGAAATACCGAAAATATCTTGAAATAGTTTTATAAATGTCTCGTGCTTTGTTTGCCCATTATATTTCGCTTTTAAATAAGCGTAATCCCGAGATCCGGTATAAACCAGTTTCAGTCGGTGTCCGAAGAGGTTTTGCCGACCAGAAATGTACAAGTTTTGCTTATTTACCTATGGCAGCATCCACTAGATCAAATCCAGAAGACGCTATCACGTGGCTGTCCACGAAGGAGGAGGGGAGACAACTTCTAGGGGGGGGGAGGATTATCAACTTTGGAACTTTTTAAAACCGAAAAGTCGCTAAGCTGGCAAACTGTTTATCTCGACATCCGTCCGAAGTACACGCGGAAGAGAACTGGTGAGCAAACTGACCTTACCCGCTGGTCCTATAGGGTTTTAATCTGTTTAACTGCTTTAGATTGACTGACTGCAATCAAAGCTGCAATCCTATACCCTTTCTCCGGTTTTCAAGATCCTTTGATCAGTAGGGCTCACGATTTTCCACACTGCCTAAGCAAATCAAACATTTCGCACGTAACTCGAGTGCAATAAGGTACTCGTACAGTAGAGTCACTTCGATGAATGTCCATCCAGCATCCGCTACTCGATTACCGGCAGCTGAAGCATCGTCATGGACGCCACAATTGTAAATAGTTTTATCGGTGTTGTCTGAAATTACTTTTGCCTCGATCGATTTTGGTTCCATTTTCACATGAAATCAAATGGGTGCGCATATTTAAAAAAATGATAAGTGCTAGACTTCTTGAGCTTTGTACACAACGCGAAGTCCATTCAAGATTTTTAAGGGTTAATCCACGGCATTGATAGCTACAACGAGGCAGGAAATTGACAGGGGGTTTCGGGCTTTGAGACCATTTATCTGGCCGGCGATGCGTTGATGCGATCAACCGGACTCATCTAAAGGTTTCCAGATCTGAGAAATCTCCATAAATAATTTACTACGATGGTAACCAAAAACCCGTTGCATCCAATACAACAACGAAGTCTCTCCGAATCTGACAAGTGGCCATATATAGAATGGAATAGGGTTAGCAGGGAGCCTCGACATCTTACACAAGAGCCCTAGATTCAGAGACGGCAGAGCGGCTCATCTATGTTGCAGTACCGAGAGTGGAAGCAGATGTGCTTAATCCTTGGATTGAGTGCAGAGGTTGGGTTCGAGACTGAAATCAACCGTATTAAAATTATAGCCTTGTCGCCGTAAAACATTCCATTTGGAGACGGGACTTAACCCTAGATCCGCATTCTTGTGAATGACATCTTCGTGTGGAATTTAATCCCCACCAGGTATTATTCGTACGCGTGGCGCCATTTATTATTTATTACGCTTGGAAAAATTAATCCGTACGAAATATCTAGAGGATCAAAAATGTCAAAACTACAAAATTAAAAGTATTTCTATTTATTTTTTTTTTTTTTAAATTATTGCTGCCGTTATTATTGGTAGCGGTAGGAGTTGCTATCGCGTTTAGCAGCAGCGCACATTCTTACCTCCCCCTTTCTTAGCTGAACTGAAGATCAAGACGTTTTGAAAGGCGGCAGGTATCTCACCAATCTCCCCCGGAGCTCGGACCTATCGATTTGCCTTTCTTGGGATAAAAACAAACAAACAAAAGAGGGATTCTTATAGATTTAGTTAAGCACTAAATTGTTTTTAAAAAGTAATTTTAGAGAGACAGAGAGAGAGAGATGGTGAGAGAGAGAGATGACGTCAGTACAGAGAGGGAGGGAGGGGGAGAGAGAGAGAGATGGAGAGAGAGATGGAGAGAGAGAGAGATGGTGAGAGAGAGAGAGAGAGATGAGACGTCAGTACAGAGATGGAGAGAGAGAGATGGAGAGAGAGAGAGAGAAGGAGAGAGAGAGAGATGGAGAGAGAGAGAAAGAGGAAAGAGAGAGATTACGTCAGTACAGAGAGGGAGAGGAGAGAGAGGATGACGTCAGTACAGAGAGAGAGAGAAAAGAGAGAGATTACCGTCAGTACAGAGAGGGAGAGAGAGAGAGAGATGACGTCAGTACAGAGAGAGAGAGAGAGAGAGAGAGGAGGGAGAGAGAGAGAGAGAAGAGATGGGAGAGAGAGAGATGGAGAGAGAGAGGAGAGAGATGACGTCAGTACAGAGAGGGAGGAAGGGGAGAGAGAGAGAGAGAGAGATGGAGAGATGGAGAGAGAGAGAGATGACGTCAGTACAGAGATGGAGGAGAGAGAGAGAGAAAGCGAGAGAGAGATGAGAGAGAGATGGAGAGAGAGAGAGAGAGAGGAGAGAGAGAGAGATGGCGTCATCTCATACAGAGAGGGAGGGAGGGGAGAGAGAGAGAGAGATGGAGAGAGAGAGAGAGATGGAGAGAGCGAGAGATGGAGAGAGAGAGAGAGAGATGACGTCAGTACAGAGATGGAGGGAGAGAGAGAGGAAATTGTATCAATAAATGATAAGGCCGCAACACAAATTCTGCGACGGACGTTTACGGGAAGGGGAGGTAACTCATCTGGGTTTTTTTGAAATGACGATGTTAGCTTCGCGACGCGTAACCGATTTGTTTACACTGGTAGCCAAAATTACTGCACAACCCGAAATAATTCTGACTTTCTTTTTTCTTTTTTTTTTCCTTCTCACTTCAGCCTAATTACCGCGACATGGCGGACGACTCACTACTCGTGCACTTATTCGGCTAAAATATTAATCTTTAGCACAGACAACACTGCGAAGTAAGAAGCACCGGTGCAGAGACGACCCTGACTAGGATGTTCTGCTGGAATGTCTCTGTTGTTTTATCACTCTTACTTCCAAAAAAGATGGCTGAATGTACCTTCTAAAGGGAAGACTGGCTGGAGTAGTATGTCACCGCTTATTTCATCGCCTAGCAAAACTGTTTATAGCGTCGAAAGAAATTTTAACGAGCGCCCGACGGCGCATCGGTAGACCCCCAGACTCGGGTGGCGTGGCTGGTATCCTCTCGATCATTTTCGCCATCCGGCCCCGTGGGTTATCTCCACTTCCCTCCCGTATCTAAATATTGAGATTTTTGTAGGGATCCCCCCTCCGGGTACTTGTGATAGAGCCTTGACCACACGCTTTGTCACCGAGACTGATGCCCTTACACCTTATTTTTTAACCAGATCCCTGCTCTGAGACGCTCTCAGACCTCGAAAGTCATAACAGGGGGCCCGACGAGAAGCAGCAGCAATTTCAATCAGTCCACATATCTTAATCTTCTTACAACGCACCATTTTTTGCCTGTACGACCTCTCCCAATAATTAACACAAGACAGCAAGATTCCCGGAGTCAGATTCCGGAAGTCGCGCGAAGCCTAGTTAACCCGCCCGCCGATCCCGGAGGTGGCACTTCCTGCGGCTGGAAGATGGAGTGACGTCGGTCGGTGCACGCCGATCTGACCAGTAATCTTCGGACCTTAACGGGGAACAGCATCAAAGAAGAGAATCGAGCTTACCCAGTAATCCGTTCCACGCAGGAGACTAACCGGAAATGCGTGTCACTTTCACAAATTTCCGATCAGGTCGGGCAGGGGGCTTAAGGGCTACGGTTAGCAGTACGAGATCGAGGTGTTATTAGGTCACCTACAAAAGGGAATCTACAGTCACGGCCGAGTGGAACATTTCCGAAGGAGACCTCAGACTCGATCAGAAGCATTCAAATGCGGACACTTCGAAGTGATCATCAGTCCGGTGTCGGGCTATGAGCGTGATCTGACGGTGGATCTTGTTACTAGTATTTCTAGGGTGGTGCGAGACTTTTGGCCTTGGCTGTACTGTATGCACGAGAGAATTAATGATCTCACGGGAGAAAAGCGGAGGCAGCACCGCAAACCGAGACACGCCTGACTAACTTACCGATATTGCGCTCGATCGCACCACGTTAGTATTACTTTTCATCAGTTCACGAGATTAACAACGTATAGACTCGAAAACCTAAGGTCCTTTTGTTAGCATCTGACTCCACACATAGAATAATTTGTAAACGATTAGTTTAGATTATCCGTAAACGTGTTTTAGGGGTAGCAGCTTGACGTCTTCTATTATTGACTTACTAATTAAATATCGCAGCGGCGAGCGGGGTAAGTAAGCTATGACCGAAAGTTGAGGGAGATTGGGGAAGCAAGTTCGAATCCCGGTCTCTACTTACCCTTCTTCACCAGCCGGCAGCAAACGTTTTCTTCTACATCTAAAAATGATGAGTCCTAGTGGAGTATTTCGTCGTCCGCCCGCATTTGTTAAGGACTGTAACGGAACTCTCCATATAGGCAGATTACTGATAATGGTATCATATTAATCAATTGATTAGAAATATATAAATTCTGAGATACCCATTAGAAAATACACACATGAGAAAACGTGTTACCTCAAGTTCACGTCGGAACCCTTATCACAACATTCTTGTTCGGTTTCATCGCAGAGTCGACCATATGTGGCACAAAACTAAAAAGTTTCATGTTATTGAAAGACAGTGTTGTGAGGAACTGACGGAGGGTGAGTAATATGTCTATATCCGACTTAACCGGATATGGACGGTGATATGTGAGTAGTATACCTACGTCTGCCTTAACCGGATATGGACGGTGATATGTGCGTAGTATACCTACGTCTGCCTAAACCGGATATGGACGGTGATATGTGAGTAGTATACCTACGTCTGCCTAAACCGGATACGGACGGTGATATGTGCGTAGTATACCTACGTCTGCCTTAATCGGATATGGACGGTGATATGTGAGTAGTATACCTACGTCTGCCTTAACCGGATATGGACGGCGATATGTGCGTAGTATACCTATGTCTGCCTAAACCGGATATGGACGGTGATATGTGCGTAGTATACCTACGTCTGCCTTAACCGGATATGGACGGTGATATGTGAGTAGTATACCTACGTCTGCCTAAACCGGATATGGACGGTGATATGTGAGTAGTATACCTACGTCTGCCTTAACCGGATATGGACGGTGATATGTGAGTAGTATACCTACGTCTGCCTTAACCGGATATGGACGGTGATATGTGCGTAGTATACCTATGTCTGCCTTAATCGGATATGGACGGTGATATGTGCGTAGTATACCTACGTCTGCCTTAATCGGATATGGACGGTGATATGTGCGTAGTATACCTATGTCCGCCTTAACCGGATATGGAAAGTACTATGTGAATAATATATCTGTCTGCCTCAGTCTGATATGGTGGGTAGACATTGTGGTAAGAATTATCATGGATACTTACGTATGACGTAGTGTCGGGTAAGGTCTGAAAGGCTTCTCAACCGGTGGATGCGAGAGGAACGAAATACAGTCTACACGGTATTTTTCAGAAGTCATAGCCCTGAAGCACTTCGAGATGCACAAGTCGCGCTGCCAAACTGGTTACTGTTATATCGTGATGAAATTCGAAACTCGAAACTAAAGCCCCTCCAAAAACTCAGGACTACCCAGGAAACAAAATTGCTATAAGCGGGTACAAAGATTTTATGCAAGTCGCTAAAATGCCAATAAGTAGCAAGAACGACGAAGTCAGGTTCATTTGGAAAAATTGCATTTTCCAGGCGTTTACGTTGAAAATCTATTGTCATTTGTGATGGTGCGGTTACCAGGAAACCGAACGTGGAGAGATTCAAGATAGATCCGGATACGACTTGACTTGTCTACGGAAAGGCAACGTGTACCTACTCTTCGCTATTCCCGCTGTCAAAGAACCTCAAGAAGAAAAAGTGGTTTTACATCCGTAATCAATGCCATGTTGTGGAGTAGAGTGCATACAACAGTTTCACCTCCAACTCCGACATCTAGATTGCTCAACTCTGCAAGGACCAACAGCCCAGCTTCTTCAATCCCATTGAAATGGAAAGCGAATCACTCAGCAGGATCGACTTATTTCTATGCGCCATAGCGTGAAAGCAATAGTAGAGTCGCCTGGGGTCCGGTACCAGGAAAAGTCAACGTTACTCCATCTTTAGCGACTTCCATAAAAGCTGAAAGTTCTCCGCATGTCATTGTTCATATATTATATATGTCGTACGCCGCAAATGCGAAACGAAACTTGACCTCTTTCTGGCAGTAATTAAATCGAGACAACCCGGTGCTTCCTGGACTGTTCAGCTCTTTAAAGGTCTCACTAGCGCACATTCTAGATGCAATATCTACCTACACTGGTCGCCATAATTATGGTGTCCTCAGCAAAATAGTTCGTTGACCACAGAGAGCATCTCGATTAAGTCTTATGAGTGAAAGCATTCTAAAAAAAAAATAATAACAATCCTTTTAACCCTCTAATACCATCTGAGATGCATTTGCAACCCCCCCACCATTACTCTTAAAATTTGCAGTGCTCGGGACAGGTTGAGCCACAGGAGCTGCGACGCCCAGTTAATTTAACCCTTTGCAAACACATCCGCGTGTCTCTCCAACCCCGCGTATTGGCATTCCGATAATGGGGCTAAATATACAGCAAGTCCGACAAGGGCTTCTAGGCCGGAGAGTTAGGTGGTATAAGGAAGGTAAAAACTGTCGACGTGTTGGAAGGAGGAGTGTCAAACTTCTACTGGATGTTCAGCAATCGCGCCGATATTCATTTAACAGCATGCGCTCATAAATTGATTTATATATGAAATACGGGAGATGTCATTGGTAAGTTCACAGAATATCCAATGGCAATGATAAAGGTGGGGAAAGCTGTCGCTGTATTAAGATCGCTATTCATCACGCGTGGAATAAGCTTCTTCAACACTGGGTCATTACCGAGTGTGTGCCATTAGACAGTGTTCTGCGGTGTGTAGATTTAACCAATTTATTTGCGTTTGATCACGTGCCATTGCCACTTCTGCCAAATACCGATTTATTGTTCTCCCTGTCATTGTCTTCGTGATAAGTATTTCTCTCTTTATTTTTTAGTTATTAAAATGAAAAACAAAAAAAAAAACGTTAAAAAAATTTTTAATCTCGTGTGTCTATATTTAATACAAATTCTAAGAAAATAAACCGATCGAAATAGGTCGGTAGCGGCGAGTGCAATAAAGAAATGCTCTTCTGACCACGTGATTCTCCAGATGAGACTTCCGGTGAGAAGGAAAGACAACTGAGCACAGCTGCAAATGGTTGCACGACTGTCGCGGCGTCCAAGATTCTGTGTTTTATTTAGAGGCAGCGACTTGTCGGATCAGATGGCAATAAAAACCCGTGTCTTGGTCAGACAGACAAACAGACACAGCTTATCGACTATCCGGCCTCCTTGTTTTATGTTGTGTTTTTTTTTACCATAATGCTTGGTGCAAAATCGACACCGTCAGCAAACACTCGAACAATGTCGACTCGTTTGTCGGCCGTACTAAAGCCACTCGATTCATTGCATTGTTTACCTGTTCTTAAAATCATCGATCTGCCGGGGTCTTTCAGGAACCATATGAAAAATGCTATTCGAAACTATGCATTATACATGCACGCACCTACGGCTAAGGTAGGTTAATTTTAATATGCCATGACAACTGGGCCATGCTGTTTGAAATGACGGTTACGGGCTTTGATATTAATCGATACCACACTTCAACGGGCCTAGCGTACGTCAGTTGCTGTGCGACACCCAGGTGTAGAGCTCGCTACTCGTGCTGCCACAAAGCCAGCCAAGCACGCACAGTTCTTAATGGTTCTGCTCGTCACTTGACGTGGTCTAACGCCATTGGATTAGAAATGAAATCTAATAATAATACTACGGTTTGTTTTAAAACACAAATATAGAGGAACACAGATATATTAGGCATTGTGCGCCATACAAATACACGTGGTCTGGGGGAGTATTTCGGTGATTGGATAATCTTTAAGGAGGCTATGATATGTTGCTTTTTAATCAAAGGAAGCCGATGTTATAGAAGTATGACCCCCCATCCTGTTAATTCGAAGACATGGGCAGTTAGGGACTCGGGTGGGGAACCGAAGCCAGCCTCCCAGTTTCAGACGGGTTCGTCGATCCCCCCCCACTCTACCCAAGCAATACAAGGTCGGCGGTTTTATTGCAGCAAGAATAAATACAAGAGCAGTAACGGCGAGCGGCTGCAGTTACTCCCCCTTCGTAACACCGTTAAGCCGCTAGGTCCAGTTCTGAATTGCTCCTGCGGAGCTCTAAAATCACGAGTGTATCAGTTACTGCCAGTCACGGCGAGCTCCGGATGAATTTCTCTTTTGTTATAAACGAGAAGACGCGTGATTTGAAGCGGATCTCTCTCCTCAGCCTCGAGTTTTAAGGTTCTGACCCTGACGCGCGGCTAAGATGGACACCGATACGATGAAGTCAGGTTCGCAGGCTTGATTACAAAAATGGCTCAGACCTTCTGGTCGACTGGATGATAGGACAAAATCGATGGCTTCGTAATATATGGGCCCTGTGGAATTCATGAGCAGTATTCGGATAACAGCGTTCACCAGCATCGACATAAGAATTCCTTCGTAATTCCTCTTTGCTCAGGGAACTGCGGAGGTCTGAGAGCTAGCGATGGGCCAGCTATTAATTTTTATGCCAGAGCAAGTCGGATGCATCTTCGATTCTTCTTCCCGACAAAAATCTTCGTCTTTACTTCCGGGTTCTAGAGGACGGACATCTCGCAGCAGAAAGATGGGAGGCGGAAGCTATGGGGCAGTATTAGCCTTGATTACCAGGAACCGAACAAGCTACCCGGGTACGGTACGATCGGGGAGTCTCCTGCCCGGTAGTCCCAACCAGTCACTATTCCATCGTACCCGAAAACCCTATGCTAGAACTGTTCATTTCAAATGCGGAAGGAAGCTGAAGTACCCGGAGGGGAAACCACATGACATGATAGGGGAGAAGCAGAAGCTGTGTCAGGGAGGCACGTCCTGACAACTTTCGCAAGGTTAGGAACAAGCTGTCCGCTTACCCTGCCTACTTTAAATATAAACTCGAACGAACCAATCTCTAAGTTTTAACTCCACCAATGCGGTTTATAATTTCTGCAACTATTTTCGTTTATTTTTTTACCTGCTCGGGAAAGATCGATAAATCGAGGCTGGATTTCTTGACGAGCAGAGACCGGCGAGGACTTACTGACTGTCGGAGCGGAACTAGGAGCTGCTACCCTTAAATCTAAAGAAATAAAGAGCCAAAGATTGCAGATGCGAAAGTGTTGTACTTCCAAATACCAGAGGGCGCTTCAGTTAACGATCGTCAGGCTAATTTTTGGTTCGGGCCAAATTTATTCTTATGTTTTTGATTGTTTGAGTCTTATAATAAGCGCTGATTAATCACGTTACAATTCTGTTTCTATATAAATTATGCGGGGTCTAGCTCCCTCACCTCCTTCAGTCCTAAAAGCGAAAGTAGAAGAAACCTAAACAATGGCAGATGTCAGTGTTGCAGTTTAGTAGCCTCTATTTGAAGACCTTCAGCGGAAGGGGGGGGCTCAGGCCCCATCAGGTGTCGGCGCATTCAGGCGATCACTAGAAATGCCAGCCGCAGTACCTTTACTCTTTTGACACAATAAAGAGAAGAGGGATCAGGCTTCAAGTAGGACTCCTCCAATTACCTCTATCCAGACATTATCGTCATTGGCGTTGTTTTCTTTTACAGAATAGTGACTGATGGAACATACACGCACGCAAGTTAGCTTCCAGAGTTCTGTCCCCTTGACACTAAAGAGAAGCCGCACTACACCCTCCGTCACTAATCAAAAGTTAATTTCGTTTCTCAAATATTTCTCTTTCGTAATAAGCTTATGGAATACCACAGGCGACATTATACACTGTATAGCCCGCGGTCGTTGTTAACGTACGAAGATGCGACAGGGGGGGTAATTAACTCGTGTTTACCCTCGTTACTCTTCACATCGCGGAGCTATACGAACTCTGGATAATGGCGGTCTGAAAATCAATATAACAGGGTACTTCTGTGATTACGTTAACAAATCTAAATGAAAATTAATTAGTAATATATTAGGTATTAAAAAATGAATACCAAACAGTGGCTATAGAGTTTGCTAAAAATTAATTTGAAAAGGAAAATTTAAAAAAAAAAAATGTGAACTTTAGTGCGCTTCTTAAAGTTTCCTCGACAGCCGATAGGTGGCAGTTTACTTAAAATAATGAAAAAAAAGGGTTACCTCCCGCTTAATTTTTATCCCTACACGCTTTATTTTTAAGTCTTACAAATAATCGCTACGCTTTGTTATTAAGAAGCCTGAATACTGAAATCTGGCGTCTCAGCCAACTTAGAAGAAAAGCCACGTGACCCGCTTAATATTCACATATAAGGACACGTAAACCCGTAGCGTTTCATCTGAAAGTTGCCGTGGCAACCTCGCAGACTCCTGCGATTATGCCGGAGAATTCCAGCAGAACTTTCTTTTAAGCTCTTAGCAGTAGAAGATAAACACTTATCTGAAATCGATGTCATAAAGATTTTGGATATTCTTCGCCTTTTCATTATATTTACTTCTTCTTCTCCTTTTGAAATCTTGCGGGAAAATGTTTCTATTCACCGAAAACATACGAGATGACAGAGATAACACAGTCCCCCCCCATTTTAATGACATTGGGTAAATTGAGCCAGACAATAAAAAAAAGAAAGAACTGGATCCATATTTTCTTCACACGTCCCCAGTGGTCCGTGTACCGCTGAATCCAAATAGCCGCTTGTGAATCAGGCAGACACCACCCCCCCCTTGAAAGCTTAGAAACATCGTCTTTAAACGTTCTTTACCAATACCAGAAGAACCGCCAAGTCTTTAATTCGATGTCTGAAATGAATATACGGCTGGATTTTCTTACGGTCCGCGTCAGAATATCATCGGTGGGAATTTACATAATCAATCCGCGCCAGTTCAAATGCTAGCTACATGATTTATTAGCCAATAAAATTTTAACTAATGAAAAAAAGAAGAAGAAGAAGAGTTACGAGTCTTTCACGCGGCTGTAAGTACATCGACAAGCGAGAGATTCGATTGAAAAGTATCCCCGTCACACAGCTCACGAAGCAGCCCCACCCCCTTAAGGTCTCGCCTTTTGTATTTATAACTCGAATCCCCGACCTCGGGGTGATTTAATACACCGCCATTAAGCGGCAGATTGCAATAATTCCTCGTATTTCTTTACAAATGGTGTTCGACAAACGTATTTCGGTTCGGCGATTGACTGGCTAACGCCTAGCTCCTGTTTACTATAACAATAAAGGGCTAATCGCATCCGTAAAAGACGGAATTTACTTTCCACATGGCAACATCTGACTGGCTAATAAAAAGCATCAACCGTCTTGTTTAATTCGAAGAAATCGCGTAGCTCGTCGGGCGTGTCCACCAAACGGAAGTCCAGCAAGGTCGTCATAGATTTAAATAAGGGAGGGAGTTGATCGGCTTAAAGTAGACCTGATGGATATTTCTAGGTTCCGATCCGCGTAATTCGGAACTACCGTAGTGTTTTCAGCCTTGCAAGTCGGAATATAACGAAGTGTTCTCTTGGAACTCGACACCCTTTTAGATTGAGCCGTAGGGGGGGGCTGTTATATGCAGTATCTTCCTCATTGATACAGACCTTTGTGACGACAGATCCATCCTCATCTCCACGTATTCCGCATCATAGGTGGGTTGGCTGAATACACGGACCTTCCAACACGGGTAACGCCGCGTCTAAACTGGGCGGAAGGGTACCCAGGGTGCCACGCGATAGGCGGGAAGTTAAGGATAGTCTTTTAAGTTCCCACGAGCCATTAGAGAACGGATAGAGATGGCAGCGCGGCTTGGAATAGTAGAAAACAGACGAAGAGAAGCAGAAAGACTTTGTGAGCGTAATGAGACTTTTAAAGATGAATGGTTGACCGGTCAGACGCCTTCCTAGATTTTTTCTCGGCGTGAATATTATACAATCAATTAGTCGGCGGAGTTTCGATTTTATGAGATTTCCTCTTGTATACCCGCCTAGATATTTCCAGGTAGAAGTCGGTCACACACGACTACAATTAACTCCCTCAGCCAATGAGAGCCGCCATAACGTTTTCTTTAGTCCCTCCAATGAACAACGACGTTACAACTTGTTTTTTTTTATTGTTGTCGCTATATTCATAAGTCCTCGCTGCTGAAGCGGTGTAGATCTTTGTTCAAACGCCAGAGAATAATTAAACGACTAATTCTCTCGTGCCGACCTTAATCTCAGAGCAGACACGTGATTTTTCAGAAATGGTCCAAAGGATCTTTTAGATCAGGCGATACGGGGAAGACAAAATATAATTCCCACCACCCCCCCCCCCAACTCGGGTCAGAGGCGGGGTCACTTCGGACAGCGAAATCTGATTAATGGAAATGGGTTTGAAGACTCTGCCCCACCCCATCAGAGGCGGGCAGGCAGACAGACCAGTCGTTGAGATGTTTCTGTTGGTCCCCTCGCTCCCCCCCCCGCCCCCCCCCCGAGGCCAATTTTCTTTTCACCGACAACACCGGCCAATAAAGCTATTCCCCAGGCCCCCGTCTCGAGTTTTCTTCTTGCGCAAAACCTAAACGATCGCCTCGCCTTTGCCGAGATGGTGTCCTGCCCACATCGCTGCTAAGGGCAGTCGCAGTGTTTCCGGAGAAGTGGTTGTTGGGGCTAGAATATTGAGAAGTGGGAGATCGCGGATGTGGGAGAGCGGGGGATCTTTCTCGCTCGTTCGATTATCACTATAGGGCGGGCGAGGCGGACCTTTGGTTTATTAGGCTGACCCGGGCGTCTGGCGGAGTGTGACACGGGCCAGAAACTGTCTCCGAAGGACCCCCGCCCGCGCTGCGCCAGACGATCAATGCAATTTGCAAGGCAAAGTCAGGGAACCTGTAATAAGAGCGAAACATGCCCAATAACGCCGGCCCGGGACTAGGAAGCTCGCGGTGCGGTTAAGGAGGGGCAACCTCTGCCACTGACTCTCTATTTTTTTTTTTTTTGCACCGGACGGATTTCGGTACAGGGGAGGGGGCCGGAAAAGGGAACAAGACCCTGACAGGGACCGTTCCTTTAATAAGCACAGAAGGAATCTCGAGTCGAGGAAACCGTCTCAGAAACATTTTTCTTCTCGATAAAATGCAAAAAAAAAAAAAAAACTTTAATTTGTTTCACGTTCACCGTTTGGCTGTACCGCTGTGAATTACTTCATTAAATCGCATTGGCCTTTTAAAATAAATAAAAAAAAACAAACCCCTTTTCGTGGCGTTAAAACTAAGTCGAGTAGGTAGTTTGATGAGAAGACCAAACGACTGACAAACGACAGCAGGAGAAAACCGTTAGTCACCGATTTGATGGGTTAAAGAATAGATTTTTAGCATTTGGTTGTGACGTCACTTCCGGTGTCATTTCCGGAAGTCCCTCGGAGAACGTCAACGTCGGGACGCACGCGCTAACTAAAGCGACACAGATTCTACTCACCTGCGCATATTTGTAACCGAGGAGGCCAGAAGTGAGTGCTGATAGTCTGAAAGCACCTTATTAAGGTGATCGTGTTTTTAGAGACTTCGTAAACCCGGGTTACACAGCTGGAAACACCTGAAGTTTAAGGCGGGTATTTACCTTCTCCGTCGCCCCCGCTATACACCCCAGTTATTTTTTTCTTTTTATTTGGTGGCTAAAAAGGTAAATACCTAAGACTTTCGTCTCCAAAACGATTTAGAGAACCGGTTTTTTTGGTGAGGGTAGAAATAAGTCTCGGGAATTGAACTCAGCACCTGATGCGGGATGAAAGTTCGTTCCGATCGCTGCAGATTTTTGGGGGGAAGTTTACCTGAGGGCAAAGCAGAGGAAGAGGAAATTTAAATATGCTATATATATATATATATATGCCCAAATGTCCCGTTTATCTTGCATGATCTCGACAAGAGATCACTGAAGCCATATTTTCCCTAGTTTATGAACTCTAACGAGATAAACGCTCAGGAAAACGATTAGACGGTTTGGTTCTGCGAGGTCGTATAATAGAATCGGTCAAATGGACGACAGGACGCTTCAGATCTCTGCGCAGCCGGTGGGCGGACCGCGATTATGGCTGTGATCTGAGCGGCCATCGTGTCTGCCGGAGATTTCCTGGCAGCGGCACCGCATCTCGCAGAAGACGCTGAGCTGGAAGCGATTAGCGGTTTGTGACCTCACCCCCCCCAACCGAAAAAAAAAACGAAGAATAAAAAATTTTTTATCGTGCGCAAATTTTAAGTAGCGCGAAAATAACCAGATCTTCACTAAATGAAGTCCAATTTTATCGGCATCGAATTTTATTCTTGTTCAATGGCGCGTGGAATTGGACAATAGAAAGCTTCGGGGAGCTTTTCTTCCGGCCTCCATAACGGACTGGCTCAAGTCGAGGCTCGCGGTATCGACCTCCCGCTTTGTATCGGCCCCTGAGAGGAAATCGCTCGTCGCCCCTGCCAAACCTTTTCATTTCTCGTTTTGTCCTCTCCCGGAAATTGTAAGTAATTCAGTAGTGACAAATATCCTCGCAAAAGGATAATTCCAAGGCGTTAATTACCTTCTGGTCACTACTGCGTCGGTAAATAATAATAATAATAATAATAATAAATAATAATAATAATATAAGAATAATAATAATAATAATAATCTACGCCATAAGGAGAGCGCGCTTGATCGGACAAAATTTCCACCTGGCGGATTAATGCACGACAATGGAGGGAGGCAATTGTGAAAAGCGGGCAAAGGGAGATAATCACGCGTGACAGACTTACGACAAATAAAACAGCATGAGAGTGTCATTAGGAAAGACAAATATGCAGGTGAAGCGTCCATTAAAACGTGTAAGATATTCCAAAGACCGAGTTAAAATCAACACCCAAGGTAAAGAAACTGCAACAACTCGCATCAACTCCAGTTTTTAATCCTGTAAAATTATTTTCTTCTTCTTTTTCTTCCTCTGATTACTATTATTCCCGTCCCACCTCATCGTACTTCGCTATAGTAATTACCGTAGACGAAAACAAAAGCAGATACCGTGTCGACTAATTAAACAGTGCATCCTCTCGTGTCACAGCTCGTGGTTCGCGAGACCTCTCAGCTGATGCGAGCTCCAGTCCATTTTAAAAGGAAAAGGACATCCAAATATATCTAGTCAAGACAACATATTTATCAGTCTAATTGTTCGATTGCGTTTCGAATTAATTAAACTTCCAGTGATAAATTCCTCCGTGGAACATTCTAGCAGACGCTGCTGGAACGAGAGAGAGAGAGAGGAGAGAGAGAGAGAGGAGAGAGAGAGAGAGAGAGAGAGAGAGAGAGAGATGGGAGAGAGAGATGGGAGAAGAGAGAGAGAAGAGAGAGAGGAGAGAGAGGGAGAGAGAAGAGAGAGAGAGGAGAGAAGAAGAGAGAGAGATGAGAGAGAGAGAGAGAGAGAGAGAGAGAGAGAGAGGAGAGAGAGATGGGAGAGAGAGAGAGATGGAGAGAGAGAGAGAGAGAGAGATGGAGAGAGAGATGGGAGAGAGAGAGAGATGGAGAAAGAGAGAGAGAGAAGAGAGAGGAGATGGAGAGAAGAGAGAGATGAAGAGAGAGATGGGGGAGAGGAGAGAGAGAGAGAGAGATGAGGAGAAGAGAAGGGGGAGGAGAGAGAGAGAGAGAGAGAGAGAGAAGAGGAGAGAGAGAGAGAGAGAGATGGAGAGGGGAGAGAGAGAGAGGAGAGTAGAGAGAGAGATGAAGGAGAGGAAGAGAGAGAGGAGAGGAGAGAGAGAGAGATAGAGAGAGAGAGAGAATAGGATGGGGAATTTGGAGAGAGAGAAGAGAGAGATAAGGGAGAGGAGAGGAGATGAGAGAGAGAGGAGAGAGAGAGGAGAGAGAGAGAGCCAGTCAATAATAGAAGAGTTCGTCACCCTCCACGTGACCGTTTAGCATCAGTGTAACAACAAACACCCAACCCGCCTGTTGCAAGGCAAG
>JACATO010000507.1:0-15340 GCA_018389105.1 Nautilus pompilius | reverse complement strand
TGAGAGAGAGAGAGAGAGAGAGAGAGAGAGAGATTATTTCTAGCTGAGAGGACCGACGAAAAGGGATTTAATACCAAACGATTTCAAATTTTATTCTAAGTCTGGTTTTAGGGGCTGTGCCCGGTGAATTGTCAGGCAGTCTGATTTCTAACATCTGCCCCTCAGTATGTTTAAACTATCCTTTTTCTTTCTCGTGTACTTACTAATGTTAATCAAGTATTATGCTTTGCGCACGTGTGGATTTTAATATTGTGTAATTTTAAAACTATAATAAATAACGAATCACTCTTTTGTCTCTTCCAAACTCCATCTTTGAGGTAAAAGAGAACGCAGTGAATTCTGGCTTCTACGGTCCTAGGAGACGGACAGCTTAGAAAACTAAGCGATGCTGTATTTGATTAGGACGGACAAAAACGGCTAATGGGGGATAGCGAATTTCCTACATTAAATTTATATTCTTCTTTCCTTTTATGGAGAAAAGTGAAAAGAATTCCTCCGATGGTCAGGATCTCTACGGCGAGTTCTTCCAATCAGAAACAACCTGATATCCTTCTCTCTCTCTCTACGATGTCATATCTCTCTCTATTGACGTCATATCCATACCTCTGACGTCATATATCTGTCTTTAGTGACGTCATATCTCTCTACAGACGTCATTCCAATACCTCTGACATCATTACCTCTCTCTCTTTACTGACGTCATTTGCATACCTTTGATGTCATCTCTGTTTACTGACGTCAAATCCATACCTCTGATGTCATATCTCTTTACTGACCTCACATCCATACCTATGATGTCATATCTCTCTTCTGACGTCATATCAATACCCCTGTCGTCATCTCTCTCTCTCTCTTTAATGACATCATATCCTTAACTCTGACATCATCTCTCTCTCTCTCTCTCTCTCTCTCTCTCTCTCCTAGACATAAAAGCTAGGCTCTCACCTCTCGAGTCACCCGAGAGAAGAAGAAAAGTACGTAGGTTAGCAGTTCTAGATTTCCACTAGATGTTTCTACCATACCGTATTTCATTGATCAGGGCCGCACTCTTGAATACCGCTGCACCTTTGATCAGGGCGGCAGGGCGAAGGGGCATTGAAATAATAAGGCGGCCCCTCTGATTTGGGCGGCATGCCGGGTTATTCAATTCATTACAAGTGTTTTTAAGGGCAGTGCGTGGCGGTGTGTACGTGTCTCTTTTCACTAACTCTGCCACCAGGTGTGGCGCTTCTAATCTGTTTGACACCGATTGCGGAGCTTCTTTACTTCTTCTATTGCCACAAAACGACTGAATGAAATAAAGGTACTGGAACACAATTAGTCTGCACGTAGAACAAGAACAACAGAATAACGACGAAAACAATCTTCCTTTTCATGAATAAAACTTATGTATTTATAGAGCGCATAATCAATAATGGCAATATGCCAAGTCACGTGGAACCTCCTGATTAGTTGAAAGTTTAAGCAACGGGATGCTCTTTGGAACGCCTTAAGAGTATTTAATGCCCGGGATGATACCTGGCAGACAGAACGGTATTGCGGGCAGTCGAAAGTCGCCACAGTAGGTACAATCCATACTTTGCTACGTGCTCTGTATGCCGTGACTTAGTCTACATCCCTCAATTTTTTAGAATTGAGTAGAAACATGGAAGAAGATCATGAATCTGAGCAAACTACGGAAGTTGCTGCTGCTGAATCGTCTTCATCCTCTGGTGTGGTGCAGCAACTGGATGAACCAGGATTTGACGTTGCAATTCCTCCAGAAAGTTTTCCGTCGAAAACTGTTGGTTTGGGACGCGTTCAGATGCCATCTCACTGAAGAAACAAAGGTGTGGAGATGCGGAAGAAGAAAGTGGACGCCGTAGTCGTTCCGGATGTGAATGCACCATTCAAGAAGCGAATTCACGACATGTGCGAGGATTGGATGACCACTGCTGAGAAGAGCTACACACCACCGCCCATGGAAGTCCACTTACAATGGATTGTGGACGCCTGGGACAATCTGGACGAAGAAATGATTTCAAAACCATTCAAAGTTTGTGGCATTACCAACATTGTCGATGGCAGTGAGGACAATTTCATCCACGTCTTCAGTGGTGATGGCGAGTGCCAGGCTGGATTGCAGCTGCTGAAAGCAAGGGCGATGACGAGAGAGACTCTGGCCTACGACGAGAAAGAAGAGAGTGATTTGGAGGAGATAGTTGTGCTACCGTGATGTGTCTATTCTGTCCCGATGCTAAACCACAATAAATGAGCAAAATTTGATTTGAGAGGAGATTGAAAATATACGGCGGCGCCGCCCTATTCAATGAAATACGGTATTTATTTACTAAAACGTTATCAAAGAAGGCGACGTTAGCAAAAATATAGTTACATCAGACCTAGTGGTGCACATATCCGAATCTTACAAACTAAGTTAGTGAGATTTGTGAAACTGACGTTTGGCTTTCAAGATATCATCAATGTTTGGTTTGGAATTGCTGCATCCAATCAAGAGAATTGCTTTCAAATGTTCATCAGTCGATCTCGTTCGATGTGTTGACTTCACATACTTCATTTTTGAAAATGTTTGATCACAGACATAAGTTGTTCCAAACAATGATGCCAAACCAGCGCAAATTTCTTCAATTTCGGAAACTCAACATCAGGTAAGAAGCGGTAAAATTCAACAAGTTTTCCTTCTCTGTGCTTCTCTTTCAACAAGTCATTTGCTTGCAAATCAATGAGCTCCAACTGTAGTTCAACTGGCACATCATCAAGGTTACAATCAAACGGATTCTGGAACAGAAGAATTCTGTCGAGATCTGAAAATCTCTCCAAAAAATGCTTCTTCAAGTCACGAATAATCTTTTTAGGAAAATCGAGGTTGACATCTTCAGCAATTGTAGCGCAAAACTCTTTGAAACAGTGAAAATGAGAGAAGTTTTCTCCTTCCAGTTGTGCTTCAAACAATGACAGCTTTCTCCGAAATCCTTTGATGATTCTGTATAGATCACAGACGAGGTTATCCTTTCCCTGAAGTTTCAAGTTCAGTTCATTCGTGTGGGATGTAATGTCGACCAAAAATGTCAACTTTGACAGCCAGGTAGGATCTGACAGCTGTGGATCAGCTCTCTCTTTTTCAGTGAGAAAAACATCTATTTCGTTTCGGAGCTTGTAAAAACGAAACAGGACTTTACCGCAGCTGAGCCACCTCACTGCTGTGTGATAAGGCAAGTCACAGAAATCAGAATCGATTTCTTCAAGAAAAGCCTGGAACTGACGGTGATTGAGTGCATGTCCCCGAATGAAGTTCACAGCAGAAACGACTGGTTTCAGTACACAAGAAATATCCAAGTCTTTCCCACAGAGTGCTTGCTGATGTATGATGCAGTGTATGAACAGAGCGCCCGGAATTTGCAAATCTTCCAACTGAGTCCTGATCTTCCTCACTCCAGCCATGTTTTCTCCTCCATCAACCATAACACCTCGAAGCTGATTCCACTGAAGGTTATAGTCTTGCAAAGCTTTCTGCACTTCCATGAAAATGTCTTTTCCAGTTGTTGTTCCATGCATGCAGCAAACGGATGCCAACTCTTCCGTTATCTGAAAGTCCAAATTGACACCACGAATGAACACAAGAAGTTGTGACGTACTCGAGAGATCAGTAGACTCATCCAGCGCCAGAGAATACCACCACAAGTTCCTAGCTTTCTCGCGTATCGGCAGCACTATGTTCTCTCCAAGTTCTTCTCACAAATGAACTTGCCGAAAGGCTGATACTTCCAAACAAATCGGCTTTCTCAGGACACAAGTCATCTGCTGCTTCCATCATACTCTCTTTGATGAAGTTGCCATCAGTAAACGGTTTTTCTCGCCCTGCCAACTGATGCACTGTTTTGTAACTTGTACGAGTGACAGATTCATTCTCAGCAAACTTTCTCGTGAAGAGATTTCTTTGAGTTTCTAAACCACGTTTCATGGACCCATATTCCTCAGAGCGTAACTTTGAATATGTTGATAGATGTTTTGCTTCATAGTGACGCCGAAGATTGTATTTCTGATTCTTTGTTTCCACAAAGAAGTACTTTACTCCCCATTCTTCATTGAAAACGCGACACTCGGCGTCCATTTTCCTTTTCTTAGTAGCCATAATAAAGGGTGAAGAAGACAGCGACCAGCTCGATTAACACCTTGACCGGGGAATTTTTCTGAGCCTTCTTGCCCATGATGTGTCGATTATCCATGAAAATATTTTAAAAGTTTTATTTCACAACATCTCGTGTTCCATCCGCTTTATCACGCAAATGCAAGTACCGTCGGCGGGCCTGATGAACTGACGTCGCGGGTCTGATCCGGCCCGCGGGCCGTAGTTTGGTGACCCCTGACCTAGCCAGATCGGAAAGACTGCTGATTTCTCGATGTCTCCATTCTTATTAACTGGAGCCGACTTTAATCAAGCTTCGTATGGTCCAGATACCTTTGGCCATTGGAGTCCGTATACATCTTTATAAACCCTCAAGTCTTCTTTGGACCATTCTTATCGTTCATTCTGCAACTGCCGGTTCTAACCTCGAGAACTGTTCAACCGTAAGTTGGACATCATTCTTACCAGTAAAACTCCATTCCGATAAATATTTCGATCGAGAGAATATTAATGTCAAATAAAAGACCAAATGGTAATATTACGATGCTTTCCTTTATAAGTAAAAGATTAGAGACATATTGCAACAGGATTTCTCAACGGGTCGGTGCAGGGAATGTGGCATAAATATGATTGGGCTGCTATCTTCGTAGATCCGCTTACTATTGATTTCTATAAATATCAGATCTTCCTAACAGCAATAACGCAGAACTGTATAGAGAATTAACTTATTTATAAACTATAGCAATAAATAATTTAAGTGTTTAGTTAAACTGGCTGCTGTCACAGGTAGAGAAGAATCATTGTAAATGAAATTGTTGATTACTAACGTTAAGAGAATTGACACAAGAACATAACCCTGTCTGCCTACCGTCGGTGGTATACAAAGACAAATAAAAAACAGGATTAATAGAAGCATAAAACGTCAAAATCAAATAAGCTCAGAGGTTTTCATTACAACACAGGTACACCGAGTGAAAAAGATTAATAACCACTCATACATATCCATGATCACTGTAACGTTTCAATTAGTCAACCTAAGTAGTACACCCAGTTACCTGCAAATATTCCTAGGTCGACCAGATATCGGGAGCCGTCGCACGATCGAGCGGGATGCAGCTGAAAGTCGCTTTCTTCCTCCTCTCGGTCGCGCTGTTCGCCAGTCTGGTCGCTTTGTGGCTCTTGTCACCTGTTAACTTCCGTCTCCACCTGCAGGAAAAGCCTTCACGTTACGCTCTACCCGGGTGTCCATATACGAAGAAGCCCATACGAAGACAGACGCCGATCTGGCAGAGAACAAGCCTCCACACTAACACCAGCTTCGTGTTTTCCGCGTACGTCGACAGTGTGGAGCAACCGACGGTCCGGATCATAGGTGCGGTCTCACGAGACCGGAGTCCTCCCGAGCTCTTCTGTCTGCTGTGGGACGAGGGATATTCATCCTACCCGATCCTGGCTGCTGCTTCTGTGTCTAAGATGGTGGTGAACACAACAGAGCGTAAGTTTCCGTCCCTTCAAAGGAAAACGATATTTTTTTAAAGGACAAATCTATCAGCTAATTAAATCGCCGTTAGAGCGGAGTACTGTGGAGTGCGTTAATGTAGATACTGTTCACACCCGCCTTCAATATCGCTGTGTTTCCAGCAGGGGCCCGACAGGGGCCGGCAAAACCCCGGACGGCGGGCACTGTCTGCAGTGGAATGGAAAGAGGAAAATCTGCCTCCTCCACGAGCGGTGAGCGAATATTAATCAGCTGATCTTTATTTTTTCCACATTAGCTGCTGCTGTGTCTTGATTTCCAGTTTGTAATATTATAGCATAAGTTATTTTTTCTTCTATCGTTTAAAGAAGAATCTCTCAGAGGTTTAGGGTTAATATTGGTAAAGTCCAATTTATTACTGACAAATGGCCGAGTTTTCTCTTCGGCGTCCATTGAGTTGATGGTCGTCTTTAAAGTGAATTAGTAAAGTTATAGAGATACAAACGTTTGTTGATTTGCTATTTGTGATCTAATTGGTTTTAGGGAATGTGGTTTGACTGGGTACACCAAGTTCTCCTGTGTGTGTATTCTCTCCCTCTCTCTCTGTCTGTCTGTCTCTCGTGTGTGTGTGTGTGTGTGTGTCTCTTCTCTGTCTGTCTGTCTGTCCTCTCTGTGTGTGTGTGTCTCTCTCTCTCTCTCTCTGTGTGTGTGTGTGTCTCTCTCTCTCTGTCTGTCTGTGTGTGGTGTGTATGTGTATGTGTGTTGTCTGTGTCTGTGTGTGTGTGTGTATGTGTCTGTCTCTCTCTCTCTGTCTGTCTGTCTGTGTCTCTCTCTCCCTCTGTCTCTCGTCGATCTCTCTCTCTCTCTGTCTGTCTCTGTGTGTGTGTCTGGTGTCCTCTCTCTCTCTCTCTCCTCTCTCTCTGTCTGTCTGTCTTCCCTCTGTCTCTCTGTGTGTGTGTGTGTGTGTGTGTCTCTTTCTCGTCTGTCTGTCTGTCTCTCTGTGTGTGTGTCTCTCTCTCTCTCACTGTGTGTGTGTGTGTCTCTCTCTCTCTGTCTGTCTGTGTGTGTGTGTCTTGTCTGTCTCTATGTGTATGTGTCTGTGTGTGTGTCTGTGGTGTGTGTGTATGTGTCTCTCTCTCTCTGTCTCTGTCTGTGTCTCTCTCTCCCTCTGTCTCTCTCTCTCCATCTCTCTCTCTCTCTCTGTCTGTCTCTGTTGTGTGTGTGTGTGGTGTGTGTTTGTCTCTCTGTCTGTCTCTCTGTTGTGTGTCTGTCTCTCTCTCTCTCTCTCTCTCTCTCTCTCTGTCTCTCTCTCTCTGTGTTTGCTAACAATATGTGTATTGATGTCTTGTGTCTAATTGTTCCGTATATATATTTTTGATGTCCAGTAAGGAATAAAACCTCGGCTGACCGACCATAAGGGGAACTGCCTGTATAATGCCGTGTATGTTGTTGAAGGCAGTTTCTCAAAGGAGCCACACGAGTTCCCCGTCACCGAATCAACGATGCAGCCGTGTGCCGAACAGATGCTAAAACACGTTTCTTTTGTTAACCGCAGCTACACAGCCTCCTTCATCCTGTGCCGCCTGCCAGGCTCCGATGTTCCGAGCGCGGTGTCCGTGGTGTCCGACAGGTGCCAGACGCCGCTCAATCTGCTGCCAGTGACGTACAATCGGCGGACGAAGGCGATGCAGAGGAACTTCACGGTGTGCACAGGCGCCTTACACAGCCGATACGACAGGACGGCCCGTCTGGTGGAGTGGGTGGAGGTGAACAGGCTGCTGGGGGCCCGCCACTCCGTCTTTTACGACCACAGCGCGGGCGCAAACGTGCGACGGGCGATCCGGCTGCTGGCCGAGGAAGGTGAGGCCGAGGTGGTGCCGTGGCACCTGCCGACAGTGGACGGGAGGGAGATCGACATCCACTACTTCGGACAGCTGGCGTCTCTCAACGACTGCCTCTACCGGAACCTCTACCGCAGCCGGTTCGTCGTCGTGGCTGACGTGGACGAGATCATCTTCCCGAGGGTGGACGACGACTGGGCCTCCATGCTCGCGTCTCTCGGACCGAAACCCGGGGCCAGTTCCTTCGTCTGCCGGAGCAGCTTCTTCCCGGAGCCGCGGGGCCCCGGGGGTGGGAACTTCACGGGAATGTCCGAGGCGGTGAAGTACCATTCGGCGGTCTTGCTGAACGTTCGGAGACAGAAGAAGATCTTCCCCGCCTTCAGGCGCTCCAAGTACATCGCTATACCCGAGAGGATAGTTACAGCTGGCATCCATTATCCCTTGCAGTCCCGCCGAGGCTACAGTCGCCTGGTGGTGCCGACAAACAGAAGCCTCGTCTTCCATTACAGGTCCAACGGACGACCGGCAACGACAGTGCCGGAGACAGGTATGCACAGGTACGCCGGAACCATCGTGCGGCGGCTGAGGGCCAGGTGGGAAACCTTCACCGCCATCCCGATAAAAACAAAATGAACTTGAATAACTGATAGAATCCTGTGTAAAATTTACTGGATATTAAAGTTAAATACGAAGTAAGTCTTAGGCTGGCTCTGTTCGAGAGGGGCCCGAACCGGTTGGTGCCGGTTACTCGGGGTCGGCCCGGCCCCTTCCGGGGGTGTCTCCGTGAAGAGAGCCACCCGTTCACTCAGACCACTGCCAAAAATAAACCGTGTTTCTGCAAGCAAAACGAAGACCATTTCTCGCTTTGCTGTGTGAGCTCCGGGAAAAGAACAGAACCCGGTTAAGGGGAGATGTCCGCCATCTTAGTGAAGTCTCCCCCACGTTCTCGCTAGGAGAAGTCGTCACGCAGTAATCACGTGACCCCGCATTATGTTAATTTTATTAAGGACAATCAAGTTCCGTTAACTCGTTTTTTTGCTCATTAGATGTAACTGTTGTAAATTATTCATCTCAAAAAAGAAATCTTTCAGAGGGGCACTGACCTCTACATTATACCACCTGGAGACCTGGCAATAGCTGCGATGGCTTCCTGTCTCCAAGTAACCTCTACATTATACCACCTGGAGACCTGGCAATAGCTGCGATGCTTCCTGTCTCCAAGTAACCTCTACATTATACCACCTGGAGACCTGGCAATAGCTGCGATGGCTCCTGTCTCCAAGTAACCTCTAATTATACTACCTGGAGACCTGGCAATAGCTGTGATGGCTTCCTGTCTCCAAGTAACCTCTACATTATACTACCTGGAGACCAGGCTATAGCTGCGATGGCTCTCTGTCTCCAAGTAACCTCTAACATTAAATTACCTGGAGACCTGGCAATAGCTGCGATGGCTTCCTGTCTCCAAGTAACCTCTACATTATACCACCTGGAGACCTGGCAATAGCTGCGATGGCTTCCTGTCTCCAAGTAACCTCTACATTATACTACCTGGAGGCCAGGCAATAGCTGCGATGGCTTCCTGTCTCCAAGTAACCTCTAAGATTATACTACATGGACGCCAGGCTATAGCTGCGATGGCTTCCTGTCTCCAAGTAACCTCTAAGATTATACTACATGGACGCCAGGCTATAGCCGCGATGGCTCTCTGTCTCCAAGTAACCTCTACATTATACTACCTGGAGACCTGGCAATAGCTGCGATGGCTCTCTGTCTCCAAGTAACCTCTACATTATACCACCTGGAGACCTGGCAATAGCTGTGATGGCTCTCTGTCTCCAAGTAACCTCTACATTATACCACCTGGAGACCTGGCAATAGCTGTGATAGCTTCCTGTCTCCAAGTAACCTCAAGATTATACTACCTGGAGACCTGGCAATAGCTGCGATGGCTCTCTGTCTCCAAGTAACCTCTACATTATACTACCTGGAGACCTGGCAATAGCTGCGATGGCTCTCTGTCTCCAAGTAACCTCAAGATTATACTACCTGGAGACCTGGTAATAGCTGTGATGGCTTCCAACAATCGATGCTTCTAGAAAAAAGGCTGACACAACTTATGTAGAATTGTGTCAGAGAACTTTTTTCAGGACAACTCTGTAAATGTAATCAAAACTGAGAACTGTTTGGCTTGGATTTCAGTATTTGTTTTTTAAATATACTGCGACACCAAGAAGTTACCAGATCAGTGGCTTGTTCATGTCATATCGAAGATTCTAGAGGATTGCAGCATCAACTTTAAGGGCTTCTGACATCTTGATACTACAATACGACGAATAATACTAGTCGAATACGTAGAGTCTCCTTGTCGGTTGCTGTGAAAAGCACTCGACTACGCCTTATCACAACTTGTCTCGTCGACTACTCTCTGTTTACAGGTGAATCGGTGTTTCTCATTAGCTGAAAGTTTAAACTTCGTACAGTATTATCATCTCGTCAGGCTGATAGGCTATGGTTACGAGTAGGCTTCGTTTAAAACAAAAACACACTGGCAAGAAACAGGCGGTAGAGAGAGGAGAGAGAGAGAGAGAGAAGAGAGAGAGAGAGAGAGAAGAGAGAGAGAGAGAGAGAGATTATTTCTGATGAAGGACGAAAATGGGATTAATACAAAACGATTCAAATTTTATTCTAAGTCTGGTTTTAGGGGCTGTGCCCGGTGAATTGTCAGGCAGTCTGATTTCTAACATCTGCCCCTCAGTATGTTTAAACTGTCCTTTTTCTTTCTCGTGTACTTACTAATGTTAATCAAGTATTATGCTTTGCGCACGTGTGGATTTTAATATTGTGTAATTTTAAAACTATAATAAATAACGAATCACTCTTTTGTCTCTTCCAAACTCCATCTTTGAGGTAAAAGAGAACGCAGTGAATTCTGGCTTCTACGGTCCTAGGAGACGGACAGTTTAGAAAACTAAGCGATGCTGTATTTGATTAGGACGGACAAAAACGGCTAATGGGGGATAGCGAATTTCCTACATTAAATTTATATTCTTCTTTCCTTTTATGGAGAAAAGTGAAAAGAATTCCTCCGATGGTCAGGATCTCTACGGCGAGTTCTTCCAATCAGAAACAACCTGATATCCTCTCTCTCTCTCTACTGACGTCATATCTCTCTCTATTGACGTCATATCCATACCTCTGACGTCATATATCTGTCTTTAGTGACGTCATATCTCTCTACAGACGTCATTTCAATACCTCTGACATCATTACCTCTCTCTCTTTACTGACGTCATTTGCATACCTTTGATGTCATATCTCTTTACTGACCTCCATCCATACCTTTGATGTCATCTCTGTTTACTGACTTCATTTGCATACCTCTGATGTCATATCTCTTTACTGACCTCACATCCATACCTATGATGTCATATCTCTCTTCTGACGTCATATCAATACCCCTGTCATCATCTCTCTCTCTCTCTTTACTGACATCATATCCTAACTCTGACATCTATCATCTCTCTGCTCTCTCTCTCTCTCTCTCTCTCTCCTCTCTCCTCTCTCTCTCTCGTCTCTCTACTCTCTCTCTCTACTCTCTCTCTCTCTCTCTCATCTCTCATCTCTCTCTCTCTCTCTCTCTCTCTCTCTCAGACATAAAAGCTAGGCTCATCATCACCTCTGAGTCACCGAAGAAAAGTACGTAGGTTAGCAGTTCTATATTTCCACTAGATGTTTCTACCATACCGTATTTCATTGATCAGGGCCGCACTCTTGAATACCGCTGCACCTTTGAACAGGGCGGCAGGGTGAAGGGGCATTGAAATAATAAGGCGGCCCCTCTGATTTGGGCGGCATGCCGGGTTATTCAATTCATTACAAGTGTTTTTAAGGGCAGTGCGTGGCGGTGTGTACGTGTCTCTTTTCACTAACTCTGCCACCAGGTGTGGCGCTTCTAATCTGTTTGACACCGATTGCGGAGCTTCTTTACTTCTTCTATCGCCACAAAACGACTGAATGAAATAAAGGTACTGGAACACAATTAGTCTGCACGTAGAACAAGAAAAACAGAATAACGACGAAAACAATCTTCCTTTTCATGAATAAAACTTATGTATTTATAGAGCAATAATGGCAATATGCCAAGTCACGTGGAACCTCCTGATTAGTTGAAAGTTTAAGCAACGGGATGCTCTTTGGAACGCCTTAAGAGTATTTAATGCCCGGGATGATACCTGGCAGACAGAACGGTATTGCGGGCAGTCGAAAGTCGCCACAGTAGGTACAATCCATACTTTGCTACGTGCTCTGTATGCCGTGACTTAGTCTACATCCCTCAATTTTTTAGAATTGAGTAGAAACATGGAAGAAGATCATGAATCTGAGCAAACTACGGAAGTTGCTGCTGCTGAATCGTCTTCATCCTCTGGTGTGGCAGCAACTGGATGAACCAGGATTTGACGTTGCAATTCCTCCAGAAAGTTTTCCGTCGAAAACTGTTGGTTTGGGACGCGTTCAGATGCCATCTCACTGAAGAAACAAAGGTGTTGAGATGCGGATGAAGAGAGCGGACGCCGTAGTCGTTCCGGATGTGAATGCACCATTCAAGAAGCGAATTCACGACATGTGCGAGGATTGGATGACCACTGCTGAGAAGAGCTACACACCACCGCCCATGGAAGTCCACTTACAATGGATTGTGGACGCCTGGGACAATCTGGACGAAGAAATGATTGCAAAACCATTCAAAGTTTGTGGCATTACCAACATTGTCGATGGCAGTGAGGACAATTTCATCCACGTCTTCAGTGGTGATGGCGAGTGCCAGGCTGGATTGCAGCTGCTGAAAGCAAGGGCGATGACGAGAGAGACTCTGGCCTACGACGAGAAAGAAGAGAGTGATTTGGAGGAGATAGTTGTGCTACCGTGATGTGTCTATTCTGTCCCGATGCTAAACCACAATAAATGAGCAAAATTTGATTTGAGAGGAGATTGAAAATATACGGCGGCTCCGCCCTATTCAATGAAATACGGTATTTATTTACTAAAACGTTATCAAAGAAGGCGACGTTAGCAAAAATATAGTTACATCAGACCTAGTGGTGCACATATCCGAATCTTACAAACTAAGTTAGTGAGATTTGTGAAACTGACGTTTGGCTTTCAAGATATCATCAATGTTTGGTTTGGAATTGCTGCATCCAATCAAGAGAATTGCTTTCAAATGTTCATCAGTCAATCTCGTTCGATGTGTTGACTTCACATACTTCATTTTTGAAAATGTTTGATCACAGACATAAGTTGTTCCAAACAATGATGCCAAACCAGCGCCAAATTTCTTCAATTTCGGAAACTCAACATCAGGTAAGAAGCGGTAAAATTCAACAAGTTTTCCTTCTCTGTGCTTCTCTTTCAACAAGTCATTTGCTTGCAAATCAATGAGCTCCAACTGTAGTTCAACTGGCACATCATCAAGGTTACAATCAAACGGATTCTGGAACAGAAGAATTCTGTCGAGATCTGAAAATCTCTCCAAAAAATGCTTCTTCAAGTCACGAATAATCTTTTTAGGAAAATCGAGGTTGACATCTTCAGCAATTGTAGCGCAAAACTCTTTGAAACAGTGAAAATGAGAGAAGTTTTCTCCTTCCAGTTGTGCTTCAAACAATGACAGCTTTCTCCGAAATCCTTTGATGATTCTGTAGAGATCACAGACGAGGTTATCCTTTCCCTGAAGTTTCAAGTTCAGTTCATTCGTGTGGGATGTAATGTCGACCAAAAATGTCAACTTTGACAGCCAGGTAGGATCTGACAGCTGTGGATCAGCTCTATCTCTTTTTCAGTGAGAAAAACATCTATTTCGTTTCGGAGCTTGTAAAAACGAAACAGGACTTTACCGCAGCTGAGCCACCTCACTGCTGTGTGATAAGGCAAGTCACAGAAATCAGAATCGATTTCTTCAAGAAAAGCCTGGAACTGACGGTGATTGAGTGCATGTCCCCGAATGAAGTTCACAGCAGAAACAACTGGTTTCAATACAGAAGAAATATCCAAGTCTTTCCCACAGAGTGCTTGCTGATGTATGATGCAGTGTATGAACAGAGCGCCCGGAATTTGCAAATCTTCCAACTGAGTCCTGATCTTCCTCACTCCAGCCATGTTTTCTCCTCCATCAACCATAACACCTCGAAGCTGATTCCACTGAAGGTTATAGTCTTGCAAAGCTTTCTGCACTTCCATGAAAATGTCTTTTCCAGTTGTTGTTCCATGCATGCAGCAAACGGATGCCAACTCTTCCGTTATCTGAAAGTCCAAATTGACACCACGAATGAACACAAGAAGTTGTGACGTACTCGAGAGATCAGTAGACTCATCCAGCGCCAGAGAATACCACCACAAGTTCCTAGCTTTCTCGCGTATCGGCAGCACTATGTTCTCTCCAAGTTCTTCTCACAACTGAACTTGCCGAAAGGCTGATACTTCCAAACAAATCGGCTTTCTCAGGACACAAGTCATCTGCTGCTTCCATCATACTCTCTTTTGCCATCAGTAAACGGTTTTCCTCCTCGCCCTGCCAACTGATGCACTGTTTTGTAACTTGTACGAGTGACAGATTCATTTTCAGCAAACTTTCTCGTGAAGAGATTTCTTCTTTGAGTTTCTAAACCACGTTTCATGGACCCATATTCCTCAGAGCGTAACTTTCCAGAAAACTTTGATATGTTGATAGATGTTTTGCTTCATGTGACGCCGAAGTTGTATTGTACGCTTTCAAAACGGCAACACTTTCGCTGCAATACCACGCACCTAGCTTTCTGGTTCTTTGTTTCCACAAGAAGTACTTTACTCCTCCCCATTCTTCATTGAAAACGCGACACTCGGCGTCCATTTTCCTTTTCTTAGTAGCCATAATAAAGGGTGAAGAAGACAGCCTAGCGACCAGCTCGATTAACACCTTGACCGGGGAATTTTTCTGAGCCTTCTTGCCCATGATGTGTCAATTATCCATGAAAAAATTAAAAAAATTTTATTTCACAACATCTCGTGTTCCATCCGCTTTATCACGCAAATGCAAGTACCGTCGGCGGGCCTGATGAGCTGACGTCGCGGGTCTGATCCGGCCCGCGGGCCGTAGTTTGGTGACCCCTGACCTAGCCAGATCGGAAAGACTGCTGATTTCTCGATGTCTCCATTCTTATTAACTGGAGCCGACTTTAATCAAGCTTCGTATGGTCCAGATACCTTTGGCCATTGGAGTCCGTATACATCTTTATAAACCCTCAAGTCTTCTTTGGACCATTCTTATCGTTCATTCTGCAACTGCGGGTTCTAACCTCGAGAACTGTTCAACCGTAAGTTGGACATCATTCTTACCAGTAAAACTCCATTCCGATAAATATTTTCGATCGAGAGAATATCAATATCAAATAAAAGACCAAAATGGTAATATTCGATGCTTTCCTTTATAAGTAAAAAGATTAGAGACATATTGCAACAGGATTTCTCAACGGGTCGGTGCAGGAAATGTGGCATAAATATGATTGGGCTGCTATCTTTTCGTAGATCCGCTTACTATTGATTTCTATAAAATCAGATCTTCCTAACAGCAATAACGCAGAACTGCATAGAGAATTAACTTATTTATAAACTATAGCAATAAATAATTTAAGTGTTTAGTTTAACTGGCTGCTGTCACAGGTAGAGAAGAACATTGTAAATGAAATTGTTGATTACTAACTTAAGAGAATTGACACAAGAACATAACCCTGTCCCTGCCTACCGACCGGTCGGTGGTATAACAAAAGACAAATAAAAAACAGGATTAATAGAAGCATAAAACGGTCACAATAAAAATTAAAGCTCAAGGTTTTTGTTCAAGTTAACACACAGGTAACA